>APFE030364329.1:46811-114788 GCA_000404065.3 Pinus taeda
ACTTGATTTGTTGATTAGGATTTATTATAATTTTTTTGTTGCTTCATTATCATTAATATCCTATCAATTCACAAACAAATTATTATAAATAAAAATATGAATAAACATATATATACATTTTTTTTTTTAACATCCAAATCCAAAACTTTCCCAAACGAGTCTATTTAAATTCTTCTGATAAGGATATCTGGATCTGATTTTTTTTTTGGTTGCATCTAATATCTAGAACATCCGTAAGTCCTTTATTTTGATTTGAGACTAAATATTGGATACTCAATTCTAGTTTTCACAGAAAAACAAGATAGTGTATTAGTTTAGTACATTGGGTCTTGGATACCCAAACAATATTCCGATTCTAGGCATAACAATGCATGTTTTGTTTGAATCTTTGGGATGTCTAGATCCCATATATATTTTTCTTGCTAGTTTATATGACATCCAGATCTAGACATCTCAATAATCGATTTAAATAGTTAATATTCAGATATGTTCCACAACACTACTTAATAAATAAATCGATAAAACATTGTTATATCATTTCTTATTAGCATTTGTACAAAATACTTAATAAATAAATCGATAAAACATTATAATATCATTTCTTATTAGCATTTGTACAAAAGATATGCAGATCTTGAATAAAGGTATTTGCGTATAATGTAAGTATTTGACATGCCCGGACATCATCAGATGACTCTTTACACCAACTCATTGATGTTACACGTGGTAAATTTATAAAGTGTTTGTGATCATTAAAATATGGTTGTTGGATATATACATGTCTTTACGGAAAGGCTTCACGACAATTGAAGGAGCGACATTTTAAACAAGGGAAGCTGCACAAAATCTAGTCCTTGCCTGGGATTTGAAGAAAACTATGAGACCAGTGTCACTAAGGGGGGTTTTGAAAAAAAAACTAGAGACTAACATCATGATTTTTTTAGCAGGACTATTAGGAGATTTTTAAATAAAGTGCTTGGGTAAAGAACTAAAGGCCGAGGCACTTTAATATGTGTTACACTTGGCATGGTGCTTGTGCACTGAGCTATGACTTTGACTTGGCTCTTGTTGCGATGTTTGAGGTTCAGTGGAATTTTGGTCAAGATAACACAGAAGGTCAAATCAGGGGAGCTCATGTTACAGCTGATCACTTAGACTTACACAGATTAATGTCTGATAGTCCAGAAGAAACAAAGACCATTAATGCCAGTTAAGATGCATCCAACATACCTACAGAGTAGTCTGTTGATGATTTTTTTGAAAAGGCCTTCATCAGGTTTTCTGTATCCTCAAGAAGAAGAAAATGTTGATCTAGAAAGATTGGTAGATGGGATGAAGAATAGTTTTTCATTGGGTTCTCTGTATTCTCAAGAAGAAAAAGATCTTGACATGGAAAGCTTTGTAGAAGGGATGAAGAATGCCTCAGTTTCATCCCATAATCGACAAGACTAGCAGCAATAATAGCCCCCTGATCTGTGTCAAAAGAAGAAGAGGGGAATTTTTGGTGTTTATAAAGCTTGAGGTTCTATGAAGTAACACTATACAGGTTCTACTTAAGCTGACACTGTAGAGATTTCACTGAGGTTTTCAATGAGGTGATGAAACTCCATGTGGCATTCTTAGTTTTTAGTGATGTTTGTGCCCCTCGGTCAAACTTCAATAATACCAATTAAAATCCGCTCACTCGATCAATTGATTATAAAATTTATCTGCATGCATGTTTCTCGGGACTTGTGTATAAAATACTTTCGAACCTTTGCATTAGAGTTCAATTCCAATAGAAACCCTTAAGCTTCGTTGATTTTCTATATTTTCAAGGTCATTCTTTAAACACTTAAAGTCCTTAGTGTTTTACACTCGAGATTCTCCCTACTCTACATACCAAAATTAATCGACTCAGGAAGCACTAAAACTCACTTTCCTTTGCGTCCTACATACTTTTATACTTATGGATCAGTCATTCTCATCTCGACCTGTAAGCCTCTAAACTCCCAGTATTTCGAGTATTTTAAATATATGTTCTTAAAGCAATCTCATAATAAGGACTGATCAACTAAAATTACCTCGCAATTCTTCAAAACTTTATGTTCGAGAAAGCAATTTTTTACTCTGTAATATTCTCGGCAATCCGAATAGAATCAACCATTTTCTGACGGTTGAGCATGTGGCTGTTAACCACAAGGTTGGAGGTCCAAGCCCTCCTTCTAGTGGTCTGTAGATCTTGAAAATTCAACGTACACGTTTGCATTTTCCTCCATTTCACTTGTGGCCTGTGGCAAATGACCTATTGGAACAAAATTTGTAGGTTCAAGTCCTCCTAGTGTTTGGTAGATTTCGACTTATTTGAGGCCCTGCGAGCGTTCATTGTTTCAAGTCCGGATAGATTGCAGGTTAGTGGTTTGCAGAAGGCCGATTTCGTTGCAGGTTAGTGGAATTTTGAAGAAATGATATAGATTCGTTCGGTAGATTTTGACTTATTTGAAGCCCTGTGAGTGTTCGTTGTTTCAAGTCTGGATAGATTGCAGGTTAGTGGTTTGCAGAAGGCCAATTTCATTGCAGGTTAGTGGACTTTTGAAGAAATGATATAGAGTGGTTGCTATCCTGATGAGCATACTTATAGTCTGCTGGTTAGAGGTCTATGCTGAGAAGAAAATCCGAGTATAACTTGTAAAGCTTGGGATCAAATGATGGGGAAAGGCTTCATCCCTATCAAAATGGGACTTGCTTGTGATCTATTCAATAGAATGCTCAAAAAAAAGAAGAAGCTGTGCACGAGTGCAACAAATTACAACTCCCTAATATATGGTTTATGTAGAGCAGGAAGAATAAATGATGCTCAGAAACTCATGGGTGAAATTTTAGAAAAGAAATTGCATCCTAATGGGTATATAAGCCATTTGTTGAAGACAGTGTCTTACTGAGGCCCAAAATTGTATGAGCATGCATTCTTTTGTTTCTGGAAATATTCAATCTCGGTGAGAGCATGTGAGTTGTTGTTTTATTATAATGATTATGAAAAGTCAACTAGATAGGTGGAGTATGAATCAACTTCTAATACATAGGGGAAGCAGAGTTGAGAGTAAGGTGTAGAAATCAGTTCCACATACTTAAAAAAAACAAATAGTGGAGATTTGTGTCTAGTGGGTCTTGGGTCCAGATTTTGAATCTGGGCTCTAATACCACGTGTAAGACTCCTTCCTAGGGTCCTCTACCAGAAATAAATTCTCTAATTTCAAATACAATAAAATGGGCAATAATTTATTTGGAACTTAAACATTTAAATGATGATAACTTACCATTGATTAAAATTTATTCCCTACAATTAAATAGTGAGCATTTCATTTCAATTACTTACATGAGTAATCTATAAATAGATGAATACCTGTTCTGATAGCTTGGTTGATATGCCCCTGAGCTCCTGATCTTGATGGGATGCTCCTCTTGACTATCGACTGGATTTACCTCCTAGCCAACTACGAAGTAATTCCTAGCCCAGGAAACCTTCACAGGTTCCCTAGCCCTCCAAGCTCAAGTCCAACCAGATGTAGTGTGTATCCAAGATAAGTAATACTCTCCTCCTCTCCCTTCTCCCTTCCCCCTTCTTCTCAAAATGAGTCCTCCAAAACCACCCCCAAACCAAGACAAAAGCAAGACCAAGCATCCCCTCTCCTCCCCTCATCCTTCCCCTTTTATGCTCCCTTCCCTTCTCCACCCCAACCACCTCTCATTAATGTCATAACTTCTCCCTCATCCTTACATTTGACTTCTCTTCTCCCAAGTAAACATGAGAGGACATCTGGGGATGTGATATGAATATAAAATTGGGTAATTAATTGGAGAGGACCATGTCTTCTCCCAAGTAAATATTTTGGAGATGAGAGATGAATATATAAATTGGTAATTAATTGGAGAGGACCATGTCTTCTCCCAAGTAAATCTGAGAGGACATTTTGGGAATGAGAGATGAATATATAAATTGGTAATTAATTGGAGAGGACCATGTCCTCTCCCAAGTATATTGAGAGGAAATTTTGGGAATGAGGTATGCATATATATAATTTGGTAATTAATTGGAAAGGACTATGTCTTCTCCCAAGTAAATAAGAGAGGACATTTTGGGAATGAGGTATGAATATATATAATTTGGTAATTAATTAGAGGGGACTATGTCTTCTCAAAATTTAAAAATTTGGGGAGATAAATTGGGGATAATAACAAAATTTATTAAATAATGAAAAGAAGACCACTATCTCAAAAGGAAAATCAAGGAAGCCATTGAAATAGAAAAAAGGAAGAATAACCTGAATCGGGACGATGGATTAATAAAACTAAGCAATACCTGGAAACCTTTACTTGAAACCTTAAAAGCCAATAATTAACTCTGTTCCCTTAAAAAACCTTTAAAAAAAAATAAAATAATAATAAAATAAAATAAAGATAATAAAATAAATAAACAAATAACATAAACATCAATTATGTAACATCCTCCTTAAAACAATAGATTTAATTAACAATCATAAACATAAATTAGTAATAGATTTCTTCACATATAAACATTTGATATCATTAAAAAAATAACTAATAAAATGCATATAGGTGTAATTACTCAAAACTTAAAAAAAAATAATAATAATAATAAATAAATAAATAAATAACTCTAGAAATTATAGATAATAACTCACTAAATCTAAAAAAATTAAAATTAAATTATTAATTAAATTAATTAAGCAAATAAAACAAATTAATCAAATAAATAAATAATTAAACAAAGAAATAAGTACATTAAAGTAAATTAATAAAATTATTAAAAAATAATAAATAATAAATTTAGTTAACTAATCTATTTGTTTAATTAACTATCAAAAATTAGTTAATTAGTAAAACATAGCAATTAATCAATCAAAAAAAAATCATAAAAGTATTAAACCTAATAATTAATTCAAGAAATAGAAAAATAATTAATTAATGTATCCTTGTAAACTTATTAATTAATGAATTAATTAATCAAATTAATAAATTAATAATGTAAATAAATGAATAAACATATTAATAAAGAATTAATAATTAAATTAATTAATTTTATTAATCAAACAAATTAATTTATTATTTAAACAAATTAATGAATCAATTGAACCAATTATTTAAAATAGAATTAATAAACATAATAATTAATTCTATAAATAATAAAATTAATCAATTAAGTTATCCCCTTGAATAAATTAATTAATTAATTAAAATAATAATAATAATAAATAATTTAACTAATTAAATTAAATAAAAAGATAAGAGCCGACCTATTTTCTTATTTCTTTTGTTTAATAACTTATATATATACCCTAATTATACCTCTTGGATACATCATTAAGATCTTATAAGAATATCTATTGACGCATCCTCCCCTGATGATGGACTCACTTGGTAGTCTGAAACGTTGGGTTCAGAAAACTCTACAACAGGTCATTCTTCCTCTACCTAAAACTATCATCACCTGTATGGATTCATTATTTAACAATGTTCTAACTATTGAATGAGGTACAAATATGTTTGTGTGATATTTTAACAGATAAGGCCTGAAATAATTAACTACCTTATATACAACATATGCTTTTTTATCAATGAAAGCATAATTTATTTTTGGCCCTTGTAGGTTAGCGCTCATAAACGAGATAGATCACCCATTTCCTTCAATATCCTTCGGATTCAACACGGTTGCAATCGATGAATCTGAAGCAAACATATAAAGCATGAAATATTTTCCATAGTTCAGACTGAATAACACAGGTACATTGACAACAGCTTGCTTGATCTGAGTGAAAGTGTCTTTCTCATGTTTCTCACATTTGTATATTGCATCTTTCTTAATCATCTCCTGTATGGGATTTGACTATATGAGAATAATCAAAGACGAATTTTCTCAGGAAATTAATTTTCCCTAAGAAAGACTTCATAACCTTCTTATTTACTGGAAATGGGATTTGTGTGATGGTTTTGACCCTCTGAGGATCAATTTTAATTCCACTCTTAGTAATTATGTGCCCTAAGATAATCCCTTTGGACACACCAAAGAGGCTCTTTTTAGGATTAAGATAAAGCCCATACTTTCGACACCGCTCGAATATCTGTTTTAGATGATGTACATGATTTGGTCTTTTCTTGGAAAACACAGTAACATCATATAAATAAACAACAGTGCTCTGTCCTATGAGGCCATGGAAGGTGATGTTCATCGCTCTTTGAAAAGTTTCACCTACATTGATAAGTCCAAATGGCATCATCTTGAAGGCGAATGTTCCCCATTTGGTCTGGAACGTAGTCTTTAATATGTCTGGTTCTATTACTGGAACTTAGTTATAACCAGAGAAACCATCTAATGGTGAAAACATCTCAAACCTAGATATTGTCTGAAGGATCTGTTCCATGGATGCAACTGGGTAATTTTCTTTATCACAAGCTCAGTTGAGGTTTTGAAACTCAACATATAGCCTTATTTCACTAGAATTATTTCTAACTGGGACCAATTTGGAAACCCAAGTGGGATTTCTGACTTTAAAAATGATCAGGGCACCCAGCAACTTTCTCAATTCCTTCTATATGAGCAATTCTAATGTTGGATGAACTTTTTGTAGTTTTTTTTGGAATGGTTTTGCCCCTTATTTTATAGGAATGATGTGTTAAATAATATGAGTATCATATGTCCTTAAATCATAATATGTCCATGCGAACACATCATGGTGTTGTTTGAATAAGAAAACAAGCTCCTATTGCTCTTGTGGAGAACAACATGTACTGAGGATCACACACATCAGATCTTCTTATGTCCCAATATTGACTTATTCATATGATAACTTTGATATTTGAGTCTTCGTGTCGGTTGGTCCTCTAAACCAGTTATGCAGGTCATACAACTTCTCCATGGACGCGACACCCTTGAGAATAGTGTTTCATTTCTTTGCACTAGATGCTTTCTGCAAAGCATGATCGTGCTCATCCTCATCTATGGCAGCATCTGTGAATACATTTGCATTAGCCATAAAGTGTAGTATATGTTGGTCATCATTGAAAACACGTAAATTAGTGACATTGTCTGCATAGATGGTTTATACATAATTTCAAGTGAAAAAACATTTTTCAATGGCAACATTCTAGCAGTTGTATTTGCTAATGCATCTGCTGCAACATTTCTATTCTAGGAACAGAAATAATATATGAAGCTTTGAAATTATTAATTAAACGACATACCTCTTGCTAGTATTTTTTTAGATATGGTGAAAGACAATGAATAGTATCTAGTACCTAACGAGTGACTACCTCTGAGTCATCGATTACCTTAAGAATCTCTACCTTCAAGTCAATAAATTTCTTCAATCCAAGTACAAGCACTTCATATTTGGCAGTATTATTAGTAAACAATCTAACTCCAGATGGCATGAAAGGATATGCTTCTTGTTGCATGGGTCTGTAAGTACGCAATCAACTCCAAAGTCGTCCTACGTCTTTAAACCATCAAAATATAGTCCACATATTATGAGCTACTATGTTGCTTCCTATACTACTATTACTACTATTATTATGTACATCTATATTGCATGATTCATTTGCGCCAATTAGAGAAATATGAAGGAGCTCGGATTGTGTATCTAGTGGAACGGGTGACGGTTGTACCTAATAACACCTGAGGTTAGTTTCCAGGAAAGAGTTCCCAAAGGTCAGATCAGCAAAATCAACAGGCTCATTGTGGCCCTCAAGCGGTTTCACGGTGTGTTTAATATATGGCTCGGTTTCAACCTGAATTTGGTTATTATTTCCCCTCTATAGACGCCATAAATGTGACCAGTTTGTCGCAAAATACCCTTGTAATTTTCTAGACCAATCTTTGCAAAGGAGTAGACCATAGGCTTCTACAATGTCCACAATTACAATATTTATACATTGATTAAATCGGTCGTCTTTTGATAATCTAATAAGAACATTATTGAGTTCACTGATAGATTGGACAAGAGATTTGTGCAGCTCAATAATTTGTGCATCAGTTTTGTCCCGTTTAGCATTTATTTTCTTTGTAATAGATAATGGCATTACATTTAGAGATCCACCAAAATCGACTAAATAGTTATGGACACTATAGTTGAAAAATTCAGACGTTAATAAAATGGAGGGTAAAGAGTATTAGCTTCTAATGTTATATCATTAACTACAAATTTGAGGGGACTAGATAACTTACCAGACTCCTTTCGAGAGGAAGAAGCTTTATCACCTAGAAAAGGTTGTAAAAAGGTTTAGACAATTAAGTCACATTGGCCTTCTATCCTCGCGATCTCATAGATGGAAATATTGGCGTGTGATCTCTTCAAATCTTTAATAATGTTATAATCAATTATTTCACCTCTAGCAGGCTATGATAAAGTGTCTAGAGGGGTAGCTTTATTTGAAACTTCCGGAGTGGTAGACTTAATTTTATTACCAGAGGAAGTGTTCTTTGAATTAGTTGCATTTCTAGACATACTTTGTACATTCTTAGTAGGATTGACCGGTGGTGAGATCCTTCTTAACAATTTATCTTTAAATTTCTATCTCATCACTTCCTAATCAAAAATAGGACCTTTACTCCTTAAACTGTAGCAACCATTTTTCTTTGGGGGAAGGGCCTCACTTTGCACTAGTTCTTCATAGTTTTTCTTGTTAGTGTTGTAGATACAATGAAATGCATTCACTACATGTGCAATACCTTTGCTTTCATCAACCATTTTAGGTCCATTTGTTTCTTCTTTTTGTTCCGTCTGCTCATCTTCTAGTAGCGAATCTGCAATGTGTGTAGCCAAAGCATTCATGTTGTGGTTCCACTATAGGCATGTCTTTTCTAGGTGATATTCTTGGTGGAAAGAACAATAATTATCCATGTTGATACTTTATAT
The DNA here is from genome assembly GCA_000404065.3 of Pinus taeda. Lineage (NCBI taxonomy): Eukaryota > Viridiplantae > Streptophyta > Pinopsida > Pinales > Pinaceae > Pinus > Pinus taeda. The sequence goes on from APFE030364329.1 coordinate 55,724, forward strand.
TTTCATCACAACATATGAGCTCTAGGTAGACTTTGTGGGTTGATTGATGCTACTATTATTATTCCTTCGAAACAGGAAAGACTTGGGAGGCTTGCTACTAGCAAAAATCTCGCTTTATCTCTCCTTTACCTCTGAAATTTCGTTGGTAAGCGTTTTCACCATCCTGGTCAAGATTTCAATATTTGATGATTCCTTTCTTTAGCCTGACTACAAGAAGGTTGAGACTTCCTATTAGCTTCTTTGGATTCCTTTAATTCATCATCATCAATAATGACTCTAATAACATGCAAGTCCTTCTCGACGATGATGCATTTTGTAAAGTTTAATGCTAGTGTTCCCTTTGCAGCTATTTTAACAAAGTGGGGAATGTTAGCAAGCAAGGAAATTGTACAGTAATCGAACATGTGGTTATTTACCCCAGGGAACCTATTTAATATGAAGTTTAATCTCTTATTAAAGTCTTTCACTTTCTTCTTTTCCCCCATTTTACTATTTCTAAGCTCTTTTAGTAACATGGAAGGATTTTTTTCATCAACAAACTTATCTAGAAATAACTTATTAAACTCCCTCCAATTATGGACTGAATTGACAGTTAGACTATGGTACCATGGTGTTGCTCTACCTTCTAATGTGTAAGGAAAAAGTATGCAAGCAACAGCAATGTACCTTACCTCTAACATTTGTAGATGCATGTAGAAGTCGTCAATGTGATCTTCTACCTTTGTCTTCTTATCTAGATCGAACTTTGATAACAGATTTTTGGGATGTCTAGGCATCTTATGAATAATGACCAGAAGAGCAAGAGGCCCTTGGTCCATCCAATCGATGTCTTGTTTGGCCATTTCTTCATCTATGTGCTCCTCTTCCTTTTCAAAATATGAGGATTCTTCTCCTTCATCATCTAAACCATCAAATATTTCATCAAAAAGAACAACATCAGCCTCGTATTCTTCATTAATATGTGGAAGTGTAGAAATTTTGACTGTAGATTAACCAGATAATGCAATATAACTAAAGAAAAATACTTTAATCTACTTCTACAATCAATTAGTGGAAGCTTAAAATATTTGAGCAAGATCAAGCAAAACACATATAAACAGAAGAAGAATCAATGCACATGAAACACAGAAGAATACTCAAGGGAAAGCCTCAGCTAAAAACCCCACTATATGTATTATCATACAAGGTGGAAATATCTCAAAATTACACAAAGACTTAGCTCTCACAGCTAACCAGCTCTCAATACAATCCTCCTAGATTCTCACAGGCAAACAAGGCTTCTCACATACCTTCTCCCCTACCCTCCAAGCCTCCTATTTCCTTGCGTTGTTTCTCCTAGGTGATCCTACTGTTACCAAGTGTAACACTGATCACTCATACTGATTTCACACCCTGTAAAACTACGCAATCCACAAGGAAACCTATTCCTTCTGCATGGATGAGTTTCCTTTATAGGAAAACTCATGCAACTGATAGTAATTTTTCCTTGACATTTAGCTCAACCGGGTATTTCTCAGAACAAACATGCATGAGTTAATGATGAGAGAATCTTCAGTTATCGGGAGTACACTAGTTGGATGCATGCATGCATTAACTGACTGAACTCACAATTAGTTCCTCAAACAGTTTGGAACTAATTTAACTAGACTTAACTCAGTAAATTGAGGTAAATAATTACAACTCAAATATAACTCAATCTTATCTCCTTAATTTAAGGGATAACTGTTGCATTGTTGCAGAAGGACTTCTAACTTGAATTTCTCCAGCTAATTAATCCATAATGAATTAATTAATTATTTTTCAAGTAGCTGGTGAGACTAAATTCGAATTTTAATTCAAGGACAAATTAAAATTGAATATTCTAGATTCTATTTTTATCATTTCTTGTTGCTATTTTCAACACTCCCTCTCAACAAGAAAGGAATTCAACTCAATCCTGATCCTGAACCTTTGGAATGTTCTGCATGCAACACTTCTCTCAAGTGTTGTTGCTCCAGTCACTCCAGAAACAAAAAACATCCAACCTGAATCAATATGATGCATCTGTCATCAAAGTCTCTGACTGTTATTGCCTCTATCGACTGAAAATTCCGTGCTTTTGTTGACTCTGCCTTTCTGCATTGTTGTCACTTCTTCTCTGCACTCTTCAATGTCCGATTGCTCTAGCCTTTGTCACTTTGATCTCTGATTGCATCAATCCCATTGATTCCTCTCGCTACTATGTACTTTGGGCTCCCGTAGCAAGGTATGATCCATGAGATAAAACCTCTCAATGTACCCTGCCCAATTTCAGCCTTCTTGAGACTATCACTTCACATCACCCCGCCTCACACCTGGAAGTATGGCTACATATGATCCCTCTGCCCATTTGGCTCGAAATTCCCCCCACTAGAAGTCTCTACATGAGTGGATGCCTCCACCCGGTCTCCTCTCAACATCTCCAAATGTGGCTCCTCCACAATTGTCTGAGACTTCTTCTGGGACTGCATCTTGAGAGGTAATTTACTCTCCCTCTCAACCACCAAGTCTCTAACATTTTCCTTGCTCCTCAAGGCTTTGCATGCATCTTGAACCTCAAGAGCATACAAGTTCTTGACTCATGAACCGATTTGTTTCACCTGTCTCATGGTGATGTGTCTAACGAAAACCTTTCCCTTACTGAAGACAACATCATAGCCTTTGTCCTCCAACATCGTGATCAATACCAAATTCTTCTTCAGTTCAGGCACATACTTCACATCTGTCAAGGTGATAAGAGCTCCATGCTCCCTCTGAAAAGCAACCATGCCCACTCCTGAAACACTATACTTTTCATTGTCACCCATCTCTATGCACATCTTGAGGTCTTTCTCCGCTAAGGTACTGAATAAACTTTTATCACCGGTCATGTGGAATGAGGCTCCACTGCCAAGAAACTAACCACAACCCATCATTGATGACATCATGCATGCGATGAGGGTGAATTCCATCTCGAACTGAGAGGCTAATGCCTCACCTTCAGATCCTTCTGAGGATCCCTTCTTGTACTTCTTCGATGGGCAATTAGTCGCATAATGACCCATTTCATGACAATTAAAGCATCTTACTTTAAACTTGTCAACCTTCTTCCCTCCATGAGAAGAATTCAATTTGGAATGAGAATCCTTCTCCTTCCCTTTCCTTGCCTTACTTGCTAAGGCCAGATTTTCTTCATCATCCTTGGATGAAGAACGATCTTGTGTGCTCCTCTTGATCTCCTCCTGCATGAGATCCGACCACAGTCGTTCCCAATCCGGCAGTTTCTCCCTTCCATTCATAGAGTCCTGGTAGCTATTCCAACTCTTTCAAAGGCCAAGGAGAGCGAGGCTCGCCATATCATCAGCAGTAGTTATCCCCACACTGCTAAGCTCATCTCTGCAAGTGGTGAGCTTGTTCAGATATGTGGAACTAGTATCGCAGTTCTCCATCTTGATTCTTCGAAGCTTATCCTTGAGCGCCAACTTCCTCTGGTCACTATTGTACTGGTAGAGGTCCTTCAATGTCTTCCACATTGAATATGGAGTATCCTTCCCATGGAAACTCGAGACAATATAGTTTTGAACTCCCTCAAGGATGATCCGTCTCACCCTCGCCACACACTTCTTCCACTCAACCAACTCTTATGCATTAGTACAAGCTGGCTTTTGGATTTCTTGATCAATGAAATCCTTCAAGCCGTTGTCTTCTAATACAATGCCATAGAATACTATTGACAAACCTGAAGTATGATATGAATTCGATTTGCACCTGCAACCCTGAACTTCAAACTTCGAATTCTCTTCTCAGTATATTGTTCACAGCTCTGGTAAACTTAGCTCTGATACCATGTAGAAATTTTGGTTGTAGATTAACCTGATAATGCAATATAACTAAAGCAAAATATTTTAATCTACTTCTACAACCAATTAGAAGAAGCTTAAAATATTTGAGCAAGATCAAGCAGAACACATATGACTAGAAGAAGAATCAATGCACATGAAACACAGAAGAATACTCAGGGGAAAGCCTCAGCTAAAAACCCCACTATCTATATTATCATACAAGGTGGAAATATCTCAGAATTACACAAAGCCTTAGCTCTCACAGCTAACTAGCTCTCATTATAATCCTCCTGGATGCTCACAGGCAAACAAGCCTTCTCACAAACCTTCTCCTCTGCCCTCCAAGCCTCCTATTTCCTTACGTTGTTTCTCCTGGGTGATCCTACTGTTACCAAGTGTAACATTGATCACTCACATTGATCTCACACCCTGTAAAACTGCACAATCCTCAAGGAACCTTATTCCTTCTGCATGGATGAGTTTCCTTTATAGGAAAACTCATGCAACTAATAGTAACTTGTCCTTTAAATTTAGCTCAACTAGGTCTTTCTCAGAACAGACATGCATGAGTTAATGATGAGAGAATCTTCAGTTATCTGGAGTACACTAGTTGGATGCATGCATGCATTAATTGACTGAACTCACAATTAGTTCCTCAAACAGTTTGGAACTAATTTAACTAGACTTAACTCAGTAAACTGAGCTAACAATTACAACTCAAATATAACTCAATTTTATCTCCTTAATTAAGGGATAATCTCCTTAATTTAAGGGATAATTGTTGCATGACTGCAGAAGGACTTCTAACTTAAATTTCTCCAACTAATTAATCCATAATGAATTAATTAATCATTTTTCAAGCAGTTGATGAGACTAAATTCGAATTTTAATTCAAGGACAAATTAAAATTGGAATATTATGGATTCTATTTTTATCATTTCTTGTTGCTATTTTCAACAGGAAGTTGATCTAGATCTACTTTCTGTGAATTCTACTAACTCTTCAAGAGTAGCAAATACCAAATATTCTAGTGTAGAAACTAATATAACGGTACGAGTTATTTCTTTCTTCTTCAAAAATGTGGGAGATTTTGTGCTCCAGGACTTAATCTGATAGCCTTTGCAAACCAACGGGTTATAAGTCGAATTGCCCATATTTGTTCATACGTAGCCTCGTATGTCAACTCCAGGTTAGGTGTAGAAGACCCTAATACTTCAAGAATATGGTTCGAAGTAGTGCTTGGGATAGATTTTCCTTTTTTCCAGAAGATGAATGGTTAGGGTGCGTGGAGTTATCAGCCATAAAAAACCGGTTTCCATCCTTCTATTACCATAATGTTGATGACATTGGATATTGCCAACATACAGGTGATCTCCCTGATATAATGTCCCAGTTAGAGCTCATTTTTTTTTTTTTCAGGAGTCCCGTCTGAAATACGCCATGGTTGTTTTTTACTTAAAGATATGCCTTGGCTTTAACTATCACCACGAGAGAGAAGTGAATATGAGCTTTTGAATGACTAAGTGAGTGTGCCTTGTGACTGTTTGATTACAGATATATCAAGGTTCCTTCATTGTGTAGGGGAAAAATGTGAGTCTCTAAGAGAGAAGTAATAGTACTATCCTAATGGAGACACACACGGGAAGAGAAAGGCTCATCCAAATCAAGAAAAATAGTTCACATAGATGCGGCAGTCGTTATAAACATCAAAACACAATTCCAATAAGTTAAGCATCGAAATCACCGAAATAGTTCAATTACTCTAGTACAGGTGAAAGCAAACATGAACCATAAACATTCAAAGAATAGTCTTAGAAATATTCACAATCCATGTGTGAAACTATGTTGGCCTGAAAATGCTTCAATATTAATTAAAAGTTCCAAGATACATATACAATGGACATCACTAGCTCCAATAGTGGAGTGTTAGAGCCACTACTTGCTCCCAAAAAGTACTAACTTTGTCTCTCTAATGCCTTGTGGGAGAATCCAAGGTTAAAAGTCCTTTACATCAATGATGAGGATCCTTTTATAACTTTAGGCATGGCTTTTCACATCCCCATGACTCTTGACTTTCTAACTTCTAATGACCTTTGGGCTTCTACAACCTTTGTCTTCCAAATGACTTTTGGTATTACATGTCTTTTGGAACTCCATGACTCTTTTGTCCATACATGACCCTTTGACTTCCACTTATTTTTCTTTATAATGGTTACAACAATACATCATGACTTCCACATCATCATATGATGAGACTTGACATGTCACTATCTTTGATGATAGGAACTAATAGTGATTGATGATATGGACTTTCTCCAGTGGTGACATGGTTGCCACTTGTATCTTCGTTCTTCATGCAGCTTCAATCATTTATGTCTCTACCCTCTGAAGGGTCATTTATCTAATGGAGTCTTTGAGGTGCTTTTATCATCAAGATTCAAGTGTGTTATTCATTCTTTGATGCTTCCTTTCTTTGTATCCTTTACCTGATATTCCTCATGTGTGCTTACCATGTTTTTTCTAAGACACCTGTATCTGAAATCACTCATGAAAAGCAACCATCAGGGTGAAAAACTCATATTCTACCATATTTTATGTTCATTCCTTTTATGTGCACTTAAAAGGGACAAGGAGAGATTTTGGGTGCATTGGTGCACTTTGAAGGGTTGAAGGGCTGAAGAGGGAAGGCTTCAGCATTTTGGCATGCGCTCAAGGGAGTGAGACAGTCAAGGCAGGGTGCATGGCACAAGTCTAGAGGATGAAGGGGAAGGCTTTAGGCTTCCCAAGTGTGTAGTGCGCCCAAGGGAAAGAGGGAGGGCACAGGGCACAATACTAAAGGATGAAGGCTTAAGGCCTTTATGGTGCGTTCATGCACTCAGGATGCCCAGGAGGGCGCACGGTGCACTCATGAAGGTTGAAGGTCAATGCTTCATGCCTTTGAAGTGTGCTCATGCACTCAAAGGGTCCAAGAGGGTGCATGGCGCATTATGGAAGGCTGAAGGTTTGAGCTTAAGGTCTTCAAGGTGTGCTCATGTGCTCAAAGGTTCTAATATCACTGCGACAAACACCCTCTAAAAATTTTCATACACTCAAATTTTGGATGCTACTATTGATCTTGCAATCGGTCATTCCGTAGTCACTTCTTGGTTAGTTCATGCTTTTGAGCTCCCTTCTTGGATTGGAAGTGTCGAGGATGATTTCTCACACATGCTCAGTCTGCAGTAAGTTCATGAGCACATTATTTTACACAAGATTGAATAAGCATACCATGGTCCATCAAGATTGTTCCTGTGCAATATCCAATCCATGTCGATAGTCAGTGCACACTAATATCGATATATTATCACTTCTAGCTGCATTTGTAATTCTATTTCGATGAGTTTTGTAAACTGTCACTTCCACGCACCTTTATTTTTGCGAGTATCATTTCCATGTTTTTGGTTGTCGCTTTTGCTTTATTTCACTCTAATTATTTTTGTTTTCATGTTATCTTAACTCTTCCATGTGTTGCTTTCACTGTTGTCTGCATATCACAAGTGTTGTTCGCACTTTAGCGCTTGTCGTCTTTTATTATGTTACATGTCGTACTATATATATAATATTTTTTTGGTAGTTTCAAAAGGTTCTCCTTGTGTAAATTAGTTTACCTCACCATGTAAACCTCCATCGAACTCATTTCCAAAGTTTTAATCACTATCACACAAGTGTTGTCACGGTCATCACAAAGTGTATCTTTAGTGCCGTAAGTTGTCATAAAGGTTGTCGCACTTAGGAAGCATGTTATTAATGTGTTTTGTATGATCTATGTTGTGTCACCAAACACTCTAAGTGTGTGATGACAATCAAGTCCTATGACTATTCACATCAGTTTCACTGATCCCACACTTAGCCAAATTCTAAAAAAATCCCATCAACTTAACCTCATCCAGCCTTCTTGAAATGTGCATTGTGCAGTCCCAGCCTTCAAGCTACAAACCTACCTCTTGACACTATGCAATGTTCAGTTCCTACCTTCCAATACTGCACACCGCGTTGTTTCAATGCTCAAGCCTGAGCCTTAGCCTCCAAAATTGTGCAATTCATCCCTCCAGCCTGGCCCCAACTACGCACTACACAATATCTGAGCTCAAGCCCAAACCCTAAGCTCTTGAACTGCACAAATATGTAATCACAAGGTCTTCTTTGCCTCCCAAACTACACAGTTGACAAAAATAGTGCAAACCCCTGTAACCTGACTCACTGAGCCTCAAAACCACGCATTTTTCCTGCATAATCTAGCCTGAACTGTGTATTATGTAGCCTCAAGGCTCAAGCCTTATCCCTAAGCTCTTGAAATGTGCAATTGCGCAATCACCTGAGCTCCCTATCTTGCAGAACTACGCAATGGGAAAAATCAGTGTTCAAGCCCTTAACCTAGCTCCCTGAGCTCCCCAACTGCGTAATCCTTTTGCTTAGTCCAAGCCTAAACTGCACATTGTGCAGTCTAAAGGCTCAAGCTTAACCCTTGACTACCTGAGATACTCAACAGTGTAGTTACTAAGCCTCTCCCTCAGCCTACCACATGGTTCCATCTTAGTTAGTGGATCATCATGCAACATCTTAGACTAGGGTTTTATCGGACTGATGTTGTATTGTCATGAGTGGATTGCAGATGGAGGAACTCTATCATGCTATGGAAAGATGATGAAGGATATGGAGAAGGAGGACATGCTAATGAGATGAGGAGATAAGATGATCATCAAACAAGAAGATGAAGGAACAACGGATTACAACAGAAGACCAAATAATAGGACCGCATGAAGACTCCATCTTATTGAAAACCCTTTGGAGGGTAGATATGAAGAACAAAGAATACATCTCATGAATATGAAGCATTGGATACATATCTTATTAAATACATAAGAAGCAACAAGAAGGACAGCTTGGCACTTCCACATCATCATGCAATCCATGTCATCAGTGTCATGTCATGTCATGTCACAAGTCTTCATGTGCCACATCATTTGTGGATTATGTAATTCTATATTGGAAAATCTAATGTGAAGTGGAAGTCCAAGAGTCATCTATGTAATGTGAAAAGTCATGAAGGAAGTCAAAAAGTCATGAGAAGTCAAACAGTCATGAGGGTAGTCTATTTTTTATATATACACCCTCATTGTTCATGTAGAGAAATTTTCACCTTGGCTCCTCCGGAAAGGCATTAGAGAGACAAGCTAGTTATTTTCGGGAGAAAGGAGTGGCTCCAACGCTCCACTATTGGGGCTAGTGGTGTTCATTGTATACATGTGTCTTTTGACTTTTACTTAATACTTGAAGCCTGATGGACTACACGTTTTCATGCATGGATTGTGAATATTTATAAGACTTTTATATGAATATTTATGATTCATGTTTTCTTTCACCTGTACTAAATTAGTTGAACTATTTTAGTTATTTTAGTGCTTATCTAATTAAGAATGTGTTGTAATGGTTTCTATAATTTTCACATCCTTGTGGACTATTACGTTGGATGTTAGACAGATCTTTCTTGTTTATAATAGTTGTAATGATCGTCGCATCTTTGTGGACTATTCTGCTGGATGTTAAATGGATATATTTTGTGTGTGTGCATATCTACTAGGGTGGTACTATTACCTCTCTCCTAGAGTCTCACTTTCCTTTCCCTTTGTAGTAGAAGAATCTTGACACACATACAACCGAACACTCACCAGGCATACTCACTTGTTGATATGAGATTACTTGTGCATAACTCTCTTGTGCTGAACTTTCTTGCCAAGGCAAACTTATAAGATTATATGGTAGTCGACTCGATATCATGGATGGGGCTCCTATTTTAAATGGTGTGAGTTCTAATTGGGACTTCACATCGAGGATACCCCCTTGGTTGACAGATTTCCAGCAACATCAACAAAATGGTGCTAGAAGGAGGGCCAAATGACAAGTTGTACTTGTTGAGTTTGTTTTGAATCTCCTATCATAAATTTCTCATCCTAAAATCATACTCCCGGGGTTTTTTTCCAACCTATCCCTTGGTAAACTTTTAATCCCCGATGGTCCTCTTTATCACTTGTCATAGTTGAAGTTTAATGGTGCGGATGGAATATCCATAACGGAGCACATTTTTTATTTTCTTAAATTTTGTGAACATTACGAAATCAATTATGAATATTTTGCTTGTGTGGATTTCTTCCTCACCCTTGAAGGTCATGTTAGCCGATGGTGTCATACCTTACCATCTACTTCCATCCATTCTTTTCATCATTTCCTCAAGGATATTTATCAAGCCTTCGATGGGTGTGATTATCGAGATGCTCTTGAAAGAATCAATCAGCTAAGAATGAAGCCTAATGAATCAGTTGAGGATTTCTCTGATCGATTCCTTCACCTTGTTATGAATTTCCTGAAGAAGACATGGATTGGGATTTCTTTAAGCAAATTTTTGAGCATTTGGTTCACATCTCTCTACATGGTGAATATGAACCTCCTGATGTTTATACTTCCTTAACTCTTTATTTCAGAGGAGGAATCTGTTAGTCCTTACAATCTCCTAGGCTGAAAAGGAAATCGAGAAGGGTAACCTCAAACCACTTCAGCTCAGTAGCTATCCATACTGAGCATGAGATGGATCTCCCTAAGTCTCTTATCAATGATACAACTTTAAATCAAATGCATTTTAGGCTAGATATGTGTATTTGTTTGTTTGTTTGTGAAAAATTAGGTTTTAGGGTTTGTTGAACTTAGGGTTTGGAGCCACAAATAGGTCTAGGTTGTAGGAGTGCAGGAGCAAATGTGAGAAGGAGCTAGATATCAAAATCCATGGTGTATTTATAATATTTTTCGTGTAGTGTAGAGGAGAAAGTGTAAAATAAACTAATGAGCATAAGTAAACATGGTTTCATTAGATTAGGAAGACATAAACATAACTATGAAAACCAGATAACAGAGCTTGAAAAACAAGAATTCTGTATGTTTCACTGTAAGGCGTCCATAGAGATAAGAGATATTATGTAGATAAAGATGTTTAAACCATTAGAAAACAAGTGGAATGAAGAATAAGCACCATGAACTCATTGGGCTAAAGTTTCTTGAAAATAGCTACAACATGTCTCTGTATTAGCTAAAAAGATGGTTACATGCAAGCCTCCTTCACAAAAAGTTCAACCCTCTTCTCCTCAAGAGAAATGATACATATAGACTCTCCTAGACCACTTTCCCACCTTCAGCAGTCAAATTCCTTCGTGGAGGAATTGACTCCAACATTCTCTCAACCTACAGGTGAGAGTGAGAAGGTGAAACTCAAACACTTCATGGAGAGTTTGTTTAGGAGTTTTCTTCTTTTATGAGGCCTAATAAACATCAAAAACAACCTATGATGTAAATTTATTCATGCCTACATCACCTAGCCTTGAAACTAGTGCCATAACATAGAGAATCTTGACTTTGACTGAGTCAAACTAGAAATTTTACACAGTGGAATTTACAAATTAAAACACATAAAAGTGCAGAAGCACATCGCGAGAATTGAGATGATTTTGAGGTGCCTTCTAGGGGTCAAAATGAAAAACTAAGAGAACGGTCAACTAGCCCTTTAATTCTGGTTTCCATAACAGTTTTAATTTTTGAATTTGAACCATGGGAAGGCCTTCAAAAATCTATTCTCCCAAGGTCGCTACCGGTGCGCAGCACCTGTCAAAAAAGGGTCCCTAATGCTAGTTTTTTGCCACTTTTTTTCACTTTTATCCAAAACTAAGCCACCTCTGCAAAATATGAACAAATGGGTTTTTATAGGATGGCAAGGGCTTTGCAAAAATGTAGACCTTTCCTAAAGTAGATTCCTGAGAAAAAGCGCAGCGCCTAAAATAAATTCCTGAGGAAAAAGCTGGAGCTGTTGATTTTCTGAAGTTAGCTCAAAAATTCTCAAAAAACAAAGTGCTCAAAATTGGCTGGAAGCTGTGAAAATATGTTTCTTAAACCTTCATAGAAGCTTCAGCAAGCATCTCCAAATTTCCCTCATCCTTTTGGTCTTTTTTCGCTTCCTTGAGCTTGTTTTCAAGTTGCTTTACCTTGACATTGGCGATCATGTTTTGAGCTTGGTAGTGGTGCGGCATATGTCTAAGCAACTGATTATATATGTTTGCATTCTCAAGGATCTTATCTAAGTGTTCATTCACCCTATTGAGCCAATACTCCTTATCTTGATTAACCTCAAGAGCAATTCTATCTTCTAGGTCTATGTCTTCATTCAATAGGATGTGTTTTTCCTCTTCTTGCAATGCCTTCTTCAGGCCCTTTGTTCTTGGCCTTTTCCTCTTTCCTTTCCCTTTTGATCCTTCAGGCTCGCTTGATTCTATAATTTCTTTGCCTTTGCCAACCTGCTGCAATAACTTGGCTTGTTCTTTTTCCATGATCAATTCCTTTGCTTTGAGCTGACTATTCTCATGTTCAAGGAATGAAATGACATATTTAGCTCTTTCCATATTGATTGTAAGCTCCTTGATTTCATAGTCTTTATCTCTGATTTTATGTTTGCATGCTTGAATTCTGATCCTCTGTCTATGAATCAACTAGCTCAAAGTCATGCTCAATTGTGTCTTTATCTTTCGTTGTCGGTCCCTGCTTTGTCGATGAAGAAGGCTTGGCCCCTTTCTCTCCATGAGAAGAAAACACAAGCCTATGTCCTCTCTTGTACACTTTAGTCACCTCAAGCTTAGGTACTTGAGTTTTCTCAGTTGGTTTGCTAGAGGACCCCACTTCCATTTGTTTTTTTGGTGTGCTGGAGGTTTGAGCTACTACATTGACCTCATGCCATTTCAGGGCAGTTTCCAAAAAGGTTTCCCAAGTCATGCCTTTCTCTGTAAGTTGGTGAAGGACTATAGTCTTAATTAGACTATGATGAAACGGGCCTGGGTAGTGCTCCTTGTTCTTAATTTGTATTTTCTCTGACATTTTTGAAATGCTCTTGAATAGGTAGTTACACATGAGTGGCTTCTAAGAGGTGAAGTGCATTAGGAGGTGGAAATGATAAGCATGCAACCTGGAGAATATCCCTTCACATTTAAAGAACTTCATGATAATCTTCAGCAAAGGGGCATATTTCTCCAATAAGTATCTGAAAGGCATAGTGTGATCATGTTTCTCCATGTATGGTGTTTTTAAGAAGGGCTTGTAGTATTGAAGATCTAGGCTCATTTCCTTGAACCAATATTCACCATTGTTCGGTAGCCCTGTTGCAAGTGAGATGGAGGCCATTGAAAAATGAACTCAACACCAGCAATGACAGCACTTTCACCCTTCAACTGAGTTTCCACCCAATCTGTTAACAGTTCCTGAAAACCCACCTCACTCACCCTTTTGCAAAACTCCAAGAAATGTACATCTTCGAAGCACTATTTGATGAAAGGATAGGAATTGATTTCATTACAATTTGATGGCTCATATCTGATTATTTTCACTCCCTTATGATGTCTTTCCCTCTCTAGAGAAGATTCTTCCTCCGTGATGACAAAAAACGCTAGTAGCAGGCAATAAAAAAAAGTGTGAGATATGAATGAAAATGAAGTGATGTGAAGGTGGATTTTGAAAAAATGATAGAGGAGGTTTGAAAGAGGTGGATATGAACTTTGGAAGATGATGAAAATGAGTGAAGGAATAGTGGAAGAGTGATCTTCTTGCAAGGAGCAAACACAGGGTTTGTAATGAAAAATGCCCAAAAATCTCTAGGAATGAGCTGGGGTTTTACTTTTTGAGAGGTAAAACTTTGCTTTGTGTTTGATTGAATGGTTAAAATGGTTTATTAAACATGTATGTAGGTGTAGGGTAACATTTTACATGTTTAGAAACCAAAAATAAAAATGGCCATTATCACCCTATCATTTCACATGAAAAATTTCAGTACAAACCCTAATTTGAAGAATCATTGGCATGAGAGAATTTTGAAAAGCAAATGAGGGAGAATTATTGCGTAATTACTTGTTTATTGGCTTAGAAATCAACAAAATTAAGTTTTCAAGCCAAAAAATGGAGTTTGGGAGAGATTTGGGCATTTTCTGGACACTCTCTCCCGTGTGCAACACTTTGTTCCTATGCACAGTGCAGTTTCTCTGTGCGCAACGCCAACCCTCTATGTGTAGCACCTTGTTCCTATGCGTAGAGCCTGATCCATTAATGAAAAAGGTATTATAGATTATGTGTGAAGTTTCCTATGTTACTTAGTGCAACGGATCGAAAAGATTGCAAATAACATAAACACTTAAACAATTAGAAAACACATTCAAACACATCAACACAACCAAATTTAATAAAGGAGTTCACCAGACTTCCTGGCTCTGTCTCCTTGTCCTTTTGCTTCCAGTGCTAACCTCTCTATTATGTCTTCAAATTTTTGTTACAGGTGTGAGCTCAAAAACTGAGTCTCAAACACGAAAATGGATCTCGCCGTTGTGTTCAGCTCAAGTTTTCGAGTCAAAACGGGTATACACTCGACTGTACTTGGCCACCATGACCTCCAGGCCCCTGGCATGGTTCAAAACTACACTCTATCAATTTTTTTGGTGATATGGTATTAATATACCATGTTTAGTTACAAACTACAATAAATGCGGAATAACACAATTACACTAAAAACAGAGGATAAACCAAAGGACTGATGGGAGTGGAGTTGACCCTGACCGTCCGACCTTTTCCTGGCATAGATCTTGATACCATACGATCCGATGGTTATTTCATCCCACTTGTCAACTAATCCAGATGATCTGCACCGACGATCTATCCTGCTTGATCCAACGGCTGTCGCGCAATCTCGGGCTCCAACTAGCACGTCGGTTAATTCTCCAAAAGCACGCGAGAAAAGTTGTTTCGAGATGCTACGTTTCGACCGCTTAGTGGAATCGCGTAGATTTCTGAAAAACCATTTCTAGCCTTTAAGGCGTGTGAGAAACCGTTTACGGCTTCCCTGCCAGAACTCAAAGAAGTTTAACTTCTTTTGAATATCCTCATCGCGTCTGTTTTCAAAGATAACCTGCTTGCATGCCTCGACGCGATATGCGTCGATCTCCTTTGATTGAATGATCCAACGACTATGGTGTGAACCAATCATACATACTTCATTCCTTCTCTACTGACATCATCCAGAACATGTGACTCATTCCCGGGTTGCCACGTGTCCTGCTGACGTATGCATTGACTTTTTGACCTAAATCTTTAACTGGCTCTAATTTCTTAATACGAACTCGGATTTACATGTTGTTTGCACCATTGGTTTCGTATTAACGAGGAATTTGACTTGATCCTACTTTCACATGCATTTGAAGACTTTTGATCTAGAGGTAAAAATGAATCCATTTTGGATCACTCCTCTCCAATGGAAGATTTTAGTCCACCAAAAGTTGGTTTTAGCTATCGAGTAAGTGAGGATAAATTTCCTTCTCTTTTCCAATCTCTATCCATTGTGCTTTACTTGGATTTGTACCTTTGAGTCCAACTCAAAGATACTCAACATTTCCCCTTCGCAGAGTTCTTATCCCCCTGTCAAGAACTATGTCCTCCTATAACTCATTGAGATACTCGGGCAATAGACCTTCAATGGAAGGTCATTGACCTTGCTCTTCGAGATATTCAATCAATGAAGGTTCATATAATCGCAAGTTTTCAACATTTATGACAAAGTAGATTTCCATGTAGGCTGGTAGATATAGGCGGAAAGTATTTTCACCAATTTTATCAAGTATTTTGAAAGGACCATATCTAATTGGTTTCAACTTTTTACCTTCCCCTTGCAGTCTTCATTTGTTGATATACAGCCAGAATTGATCACCCACTTGAAAACTATGCTCAACTGCTCAACTCGATGCTTTTTATGTCACACCTTATACTTTTCTTGGCTCTTTTCTAGTTGTTCCTGTACTGCCTAGTGAATTTCCTGGATCTGTTCAATGAAATTGGTTGATTTTTCCACATCACTGTGTCCATCAACTGCTATGTCTTTACCAAAGACAAAATCCAAGGGAGACTTTGGTATAAAACCAAAACAAGTCTCAAAAGGAGATCTCTGAGTAGAAGAATGTTTTTCATGGTTGTAAAAGTGCTGCACATAACATAAATGCTCATCCCAAAGTTTGGGATGCTTGCTGTAATATCCTTGAATAAACTGTATCACTATCTTGTTGACCACTTCTGTCTGACCATCTGTTTGTGGATGAAATGTCGTGCTCTTCTTTAACTTTGTGTCCATTAACTCCCATAGACTTGACCAAAATCTCCCAACAAATCGAGAATCTCGATCAGATACAATAGAAGTGGGTAACCCAAAATGAACCCATACATTTTGAAAGAACAACTTTTCAGTTTGTTCAGTTGTGACCTGTTTATCACATGGTGTCAAAATACACATCTTACTGAACCTATCCACAACTACATACAAATAATCATGGCCCTTTCTAGACTTTGGCAATCCCCCAACAAAATCCATGGAAAGACTTTCCCAAGGATGAGAAGGAATTGGAAGTGGAGTATACAAGCCTATTTTCTATTACTTGGCTTGCTTGTAGCACACATAATACATCTGTTAATATATCTATAAATTGTCTCATTCATTCATGGCCAATAGCAGAATCTTTGTAATTGTGCAACTGTTTTACTTACACCAAAATGACTTGATATGAAAGTAGTATGTGCTTCTCAAAATTATATTAACTCTTTCAGTTTGTGGAATGCATAACTTTCCCAAATGATATAAGAGTTTGTCCTTTATATAATAATCCAATTCTTCTACCTACTTTCCATGACTTAAAGTTGCATATACATATTTAAAATCTATGTCTTGAGCAGATTGTTCAATGTAACTTTCATGAATTATTGAATTATGCTTAAGTATTGTGGGTGCATTTATAATTGGTCTTGATAACATGTTTACAACCTTATTGTGTATTCCCTTCTTATATCTGATAACAAGATGAAATTGTTGTAGAAAACCCATCCACCTATAATGTCTTGATTGTTGCAATTTAGTTTGTGAGTGTAAATATTGAAGTGGTTGATGATCTATATGTATGGTTGTTTCTTTACCCATTATGTAATGTTTCCACTTTTTAACACTCTGAACTAATGCATACAATTCTTTATCATAGGTAGGATAGTTAACTACTGCTGATGTAAATGTCTCAGAATGAAAGCATATAGGCTTCATGTGTTGCATCAACACTACCCCCATGGCATATTCACTTGCATCTGTCTTGATCTCAAATGGATGTTGAAGATCTGGCAGTGCTAGTACTGGCGTTGTACTGATCCTTTCTTTCAATGTGTCGAAGGCTTTCTGTTGTTTGCCTCCCCACTAAAACACTTGTCAAAGCATGTAAAGGAGCTGCAATCAAAGAAAAGTTAGCAATAAAATTTCTCCAATATTGCGCTGCCCCTAAGAAAATTCTAACTTCTGTAGCAGTATTGGGCTTAGGCCAATTTATAATGACTTCGACCTTAGAGGGATCTATCTTCAATTCACCACCCCCTACAATATAACCCAAATAATTCAAAGATGTTATTCCAAATTCACATTTTGACAGTTTTACATAGAGATTTTCTCTTTTCAATACATCTAAAATCTAATTTACATGCTTTACATGTTCATCCCATGTTCTACTAAAAACAAGAATATCATCTAAATAGACTATTACAAAGTCATCAATAAATGGTCTAAATACATCATTCATGACTTGCATAAACGTAGCTAGAGCATTAGTTAACCCAAAAGGCATAACCATCCATTCATAGAGTCCTTGCTTCATTTTCAAAGCAGTCTTCCATACATCCTTTTCTACAACTCTGATCTAATGGTAGTCGTTGTGCAAGTCCAATTTAGAGAAGTAAACTACATCTTTTAACTAATCTAACAAATCATCAATACGAGGAAGAGTATAAAGATTCTTTATTGTAATTTTATTTAATTCTCTAAAATCAACCACGAACCATCTTTCTTTCACACTAACACAATAGGTGATCCGCACGGTGATGTGCTTGGTCGAATAAACCCTTGATCGAGAAACTCTTGTACCTGCTTCTTTATCTCTGCATTCTCTAGAGCTGATAACCTGTACATTCCAATGGTAGGTAGTGGAGCACCTTGCTGCAAATAAATCTCATGTTCTATCTCTCGCTTGGGTGGAAGCCCTTTAGGCTCTTGAAACAGAATATCATAATCGGAAACAACTTTAACTAGATCTACTTTCTGTATAGGATTACAGCCTTGGAATGCATCGGATTTATCAATATACTTTGCTTTTACAATCATAAGTAAAAATTGCTTACTTGAATTTACAATTATTTTCATTTGTCCTGAATTTATGAGAGAGAAGTTATCTTTGAGTTTATGAGCCCTTACAATATATTCAGTTCCTTCCTTAGTGAGTTGATACTTATTTTCATTTCGATAGAAGATATCATTTATATCGTACAAGTATGGACTTCCTAATATAATTCCACATATGTCCAATGGGACTATGTCTAACTCAACCTCATCTACAAACTTTGACCCAATAGAAAAACGAAGTTTACATTGTTTCGTAACTTGTAGCTTAGTTTTATCACACATCCAACCTAATGGATATGGCTTTTTATGAAGTTTTTTTTCTAGACCCAACTTCTTTACAATTGCTACAGAAATCAAATTAACTTGTGACCCACTATCAAATAAAGTATCAATTTTAGTATGCTTGGAAATGACTCTAATATGAAATAGCTCATTCCTTTTCCTCTCATCATTATCATTATCAATAGAATGTGAAGAAGTAATTGTAGATGCTTTAGAATCTTTACCTTTTATACATGTAGCTATAACCATTGTCTCATCACATGAGTCTAATCCCAAGTCCTTTTGAACAACAGCAACATTCTTTCGCTCTTTACTCCCGAACTTCTTAGGCTTCAATTCTGGATGCATTAACCAGCAATGTGCCTCATCGTGTCCTTCCTTCTTACAATGAGTGCATGAAGGTTTATCCTTCTTCACAGTGTTTTTTTTCCTCTCCTTCCATTTCAGTTTCTTGTTGCCTTTATTCTTGCTTTCAATAGGTTTGGATGATTTCCCAACATCTGGGGTTACATTTTTACCTCTAGCCTCTAGATGAGTTGCTTGAACTAATACATCATCTAAGCTAGTTGGATTAAACATAAGTATAGTATGCCTCAAATAACTATGAAGACCATCTATGTATTTTAACAATGTCTTTGGTGAGTCCAATGATATGCCTAATGTTAAAGCTCTCTTATGGAATTCCTGAGTATAACTCTTAACACTTTGACCTTTCAGTTGACATAGTGTTTGCCAACTCATCATTGCTTGTTGCATATAAGCCAAAGGATAAAATTGCTTTTTAATGGCAGAAACAAATTCATTCCAGATTGAAATGATTTTACCATGTTTTTGGAGATTTGCTTTTATCTTGCCTTCCCACCATACAAGTGCGGTTCCTCCAAGTCGAAGGTTAGCAAGTTGGATCTTCTTCCTTTCTGAATCAACTTTCTGAACCCTACAATATACATCAATTTGCCTTATCCAATTATCAAGCTTTTCAACATTAAGATCTCCATCATAAATTGGCAAATCAAATTTTACATCTAATTTGATCAAAGAGGCTTTCATTTTATTCTTCTTAGAAGAACTAGTTTTATGAGAAGAAGATGATGATGACGATGATGGTGATGATGGAGGAGATGGTGGAGGAGGCTTTTCTCCTTTTCCTTTATCTTCTTTATCTAGAGGAACAAAAAGAAAAGGTTCCTATGCTCAATTTTCTAGTTTAGGTGATGAAGTGCCTTCACCTTTTCCCTTTTTAAACTCATTATACATCTCTTCCACCATTGCATGTATCATCATGAAACTATCCAAGAATTGGGATTCTGACCCAAGTGGAGTTTCATCTGCCATCCTTCTTTATGAAAAGACCCTTCTAATCTCTAGATTCGCCTCAACAAGTTCACCTTCTCCTCGTCCGAGCCTCAACCTAGTAAGCATTCAAATCTCCACACAAACTTGTCAACCTTAAAAACCTTGAGCTCTGATACCACTTGATCTGTTAATGAAAAAGGTATTATAGACTATGTGTGAAGTTGCCTATGTTACTTAGTGAAATGGATCAAAAAGATTTTAAATAACATAGACACTTAAACAATTAGAAA
The DNA here is from genome assembly GCA_000404065.3 of Pinus taeda. NCBI lineage: Eukaryota > Viridiplantae > Streptophyta > Pinopsida > Pinales > Pinaceae > Pinus > Pinus taeda. Next base: position 75,733 of record APFE030364329.1, read on the forward strand.
ACACATTCAAACACATCAACACAACCAAATTTAATAAAGGAGTTCACCAGACTTCCTGGCTACGTCTCCTGGCCCTTTCGCTTCCAGTGTTGACCTCTTTATTATGTCTTCAAATTGCTATTAGAGGTGTGAGCTCATAAACAGAGTCTCAAACACAAAAATGGATCTCACCACTATGTTGAGCTCAAGTTTTCGAGTCAAAACGAGTATACACTCGGCCATACTTGGCCACCATGACCTCCAGACCCCCTGGCATGGTTCAAAACTACACTCTACCAATTTTTTTAGTGATATGGTATTAATATACCATGTTTAGTTACAAACTGCAATAAACGCGGAAAAACACGATTACACTAGAAATAGAGGATACACCAAAGGACTGGCGGGCATGGAGTTGACCCCGACCGTCCAGCCTTTTCCCAGCGCAGATCCGATACCATACAATTTGACGGCTATCACGTCCCGCTCATCAACTAATCCGAACGATCTACACCATTGATCTGTCCTAGTTGATTTGATGGCTGTCGCGTAATCTTGCACTCCAACTAACACGTTAGTTAGTTCTCCGAAAGCACACAAGAAAAGTTGTTTCAGGATGCTACGTGTCAACTGCTGAGTGGAATCACGTAGATTTCTAAAAAAACATTTCCAGCCTTTGAGGTGCACAAGAAACCGTTTACCACTTCCCTACCGAAACTCAAAGAAGTTTAACTTATTTTGAATATCCTCGTCGCATTCGTTTTCAAAGATAACTTGCTTGCATGTCTCAACGCGATATGCGTTGATCTCCTTTGATCGGATGATCCAACGACTATGGTGTGAACAAATCATACATACACCATCCTTCTCTATTGACATCATCCAGAACCTGTAACTCATTCCCAAATTGCCATGTGTCCTCTTGACGTAGGCATTGATTTTTTGACCTAAATCTTTAATTGGCTCTAATTTCTTCATCTGGACTCGGATTTACACGTTGTTTGCACCATTGGTTTCATATTAATGAGCGCTTTGACTTGAGCCTACTTTCACCTGCATTTGAAGACTTTTGAACTGGAGGTAAAAATGAATCCATTTTGGATCAGCGCCTCAAGATTTTCTTCAAATTTACCTAAGAAATAAACTTATGCTCTCTTTTTGGATGGGAGAGCTAGATTCTGAAGAGTGAATAGGAGGAAAACAAACCAAGTTTGGGGGATTTTGAGTTTATATAGGAAAAATTATTTCTCTTTTTGAAAAATAGATGGGAGCCACAAACCTTTAAAAACTGATTTTTCACTTTTGAAAACAGAGTTACCTTTACAATGGAAACTTGAGCTGCCTTTTCACTTTCCTGAGTGCTGGAACTTCTTTTTCTAGAACTTTTTTACCATGAGAATATGATGAATGTGTGATAACTCATAAATCAATACACAAGAGCTTTTTGTCATGCTCTATGAACTGCTAGATTTATTCATGAAAATGATGGACCTTGGAAACCCTATTGACCTAATGGATGACTTGAAAATAAATGGGATGATGTTGATGACTGGCATGTTTTTATTATGACACCTCCATAAAAATGTGATAGTTTGACCAGCATGAGTGAATTTCCAAAAGACTGACCTTATTTCTAGACCGACCAAATAGTGACCAAATTTTACTGTGTAAACCTAATGACATAAAAAATTTGATTTTGATAGTCTTGACAAGCATAGTAAAAGCACATTTGATCTAGGTGATAGGCTAACAAGATTGATGCTAACATTGGCTCCAACAGGGAATGGCAGCTCCTTGGAGGTGTCAATAACACCATAGACCAAGTAGCCTTATCCATTGGGCAATGGAGTCAACATGCATAAAAATAGACTTTTGACTTAAAACTGACTGACCTTCTAACATGACAAAGACTGAAAAGTAAAATAAAAACCAAAATAGTAGCTAACCCAAGAAGATTTAGGGCCTTCACTTCGGGCTTCAAACTCCTATGACCACCTAAATTGCTAGAAATAAAATACACACTTGTATAAACAATGATGATGAATTTTCAGGACTTTTTTTCAGACATAGTAGTGCTTGAGAAGCCTACCATTGATTGCTCCTCTTGAATAATATCATCCATCCATTTCTTCCAATAAGAAAGCATTATTCCCTCTGAAAGCAGAAATTCTGTAAGGTCCCTTCCATAAGCTTTCAAACTTGCCATGTTTTCCCTTTTCTTCATTTCTGGCATCCCACCAAAGAACCACATCCCCTAGATTGAAATTGTCTTCCTTGGTCTTACGGTCATAAATATTTTTAATCTTCTCTTGAAGTTTGGATGTGTTCTGAAGAACATCTTCCCTTGTCTTCCATAAATTAATCATCTGATTCATCCTTGTTTGCATGTAATTAGTCTCACTATCCAGTTCCTGCAGAATTTTCATGACCAGGATAGCAAGAGATGAAGGAAACATTGTATCAATTCCATACACCAGCTGAAAAGGGGACATACCTATTGATTTTTTAGTGCTAACCCTATCCGCCCACAAGGCATTAATGAGCTTTTTATGCCATTTCTTCTTGCTCACCTCTAGAACCTTCTTGATGATGTTAACCAAGGATTTATTGGAAGATTCGGCAAGACCATTCCCTTGCGGATGATAAGCAGTAGAATGTCCTAGCATAATATGGCATTTGGCACAAAAGTCCACCATTCTTTTTGACTTGAAAGCAGCAGCATTGCCGGTAATTATTTTCTGTGGGCAGTCAAATCTAGACAAAATATTAGACTCAATGAATTAAATGATGACAGAATCAGTAGCTTGCCTGGTTGGGATTGCTTCGATCCACTTTGTGAAGTAGCCAATGGCTGTCAATATCAATATATATTGTGTTGAAGATGAAGGATGGATTTTTCCAATGAAATCAAGACCCCATTGCTGAAAAGGAGCTGATATTAAAATGGGTTGTAATGGTAATGGCAAAATATTTCTCTTTCCTTGAAAAATCTGACATTCATGGCAGCTCATGACTATTTTTTATACATCAGAAAAGAGGGTGGGACAATAGAAGCCAACTCTTAAGATCTTGTTTACTGTAGTTTTCCAAAAGTGATGACCACAACAGTCTCCTTTATGGAAATCTTTCATGACATCCTTAGCTTCATTTTCTACCAAACAATTCAGCAGCACACCACCAAGATCTTTCCAAAATAAAACACCATCTAGAATACAATATTTTGAAGCCTTTAATTTCAGTGATCTAGCTTTACCTTTGGGGACTTCCAGTGAAGGATTCAAGTGCTTCAAGACATAGACAATGTCAGAATACCAAGTTGAGGACATAAACATATCTGACACCTGTAGGAAACGATCATCTTCTTCTTGTTCTTCAGAAAGTGCAGCAATCAAATTGATGTCTAGTGCATGTGGATTTGATTCAGCCATGAGTTTATCTAAACCTTGTCCTTTGATGAGCTTTGTAGGCTTTATCTCCAAGTCATACTCTAGCATGGCTGCAATCCACTTTTCTCTTCTACCTTCAGGATCTGTCTGCACAAGAATTTCTTTAACTACTGCAGTAGGAACATAAGCAATGGTGTGAGAATGCAGAATATAAACTCGGAAATCCTTGAGAGCCTTCACCAAAGCCAAGGCTTGATTTTCAATGATATTGTATCTTAGTGCTGCATCTCTTATAGTGCGACTGAAAAACGCTATGGGCTACTCATTTATTTGATCTTCTTCTGCATTAGGACCGTTGCTAATGTATGCTTAGATGCAAAAGAAAAGATGATGAAATCTGAAGTGTAATCTAGACTAATCAAAATAGGAACAGTAGATAATGTGAACTTCACTGCATGAAATGATTTATTAGCCTCTAAAGACCACTTTACCTCACTGTCCTCCTTCAGCATGTTTTTCATTTCCTTTAAATGCTCAGCTAGATTAGGAATGAATCTTCTCATAAAATTGATTTTCCCATTAAAATACTGAATCTCTTTCTTATTCCTTGGGAAGTCTAATTGTTGAATGGCCTCCACTCTTACAGGATCAATGCGGATGCCATCTTTAGAGATGATGTGTCCCAATAGATTACCTTCTTCCATGGCAAACAAACTCTTCTTTGGGTTAAGTGAGATGCCAAATTTTCTGCATTTCTGAAAAAACAATTCTTAAATGATGTAAATGATCTTCATCATAATTTGAAAACACTGTAAGATAATCCAAATAGATAATCAAAAATACATCTTTTTCATTTGCAAAACCTATGTCCATAGCCACTGAAAAGTAGCTCCTGCATTCTTCAACCCAAAAGGCATCTTGGCATAAATGAATGTACCCCATGGCATTGTGAAGGTTGTCTTGAGTTGATCATCCTTGTGTACCAGAATTTGGTTGTATCCAGAGTATCCATCAAACAATGACATACTAGAGGACCTAACTACCCTCTGGAGTATTTGATCCATCTTGGGCAGGGGATAATTGTCTTTCAAGGACACATTGTTCAAATTTCTGAAATAAATACATAGACGAATTTCCCCAGTCTTCTTTCTTACAGACACTAGATTAGACATCCATTCATAAAATTGAATAGGGGCTATGATTCCAGACTTATAAAGCCTATTTACCTCTTTCTCAATCAATGGTAGCAACTTGGGATTGATCCTCCTTAATTTCGGGCGAAATGGCTTCTAATCAGGCTTAATATGAATGGTGTGTTGTGTTAGCACCTAAATTTGCCTTAGGCTGAAGGAAGGCAAAATTCAGGGTAACCACAAACCAAGCTCAGTCTGGTAGCTAGCCCTACCAAAATAGGAGAGCGCTCTCTCCGTGTCACACTCAGTGAATAAACAAAACGATATGGTCTGAGATGACTTACAATGAAATATTGATTTTAGGCTAGTAAATAAATATGGGAACAAGAAGCAATTTTTATAAATGACTGAGTTTCTGGGATGGTATGGGACCAATGGATAGTATGAGCAGAGAATTTAACACAAAAGGCACAGATTACTTCGTGAGGCAAGACAGGCAGAAAGTCTAGCAATTAAATTTGAAGTAATGCGGAACGGAAAGATTGTTTAGGATGGTGAAAAGGGCATAAACACATGAATCCTTTTCCACAGAAGAAGAACACATACGTGAAACTTTCCCACAGGCAGAGCATTAAACATGAATTCTACCTTATCTTACTTAGAAAATTTCACTGAAATGAATATGAATGAACTGTGAAACATAACGAAATACATATGAAACATAAAGAGAAACACATTTCTACACTCACACCACAAGAATCTCATGAAACAGAAGCCACTTCCCTTTCATTAATTTCCTCTGTCAAAAAAATATACAATGAAGAACTGGTTTCTCTCCCACAGTCTCCCAGAAATTACAAGCCAACCAACCCTTTGCAATGGTTTTCATACAATAGTATAGAATATGCCATGAGGGAGTTAGAACGACCAAGGTTGGGGATTTCTCGAATCATTACAAAAATGGAGATGGAAAGCCAACCATTAGCTACAGGTGCAGTGTTACAAACATGACAAATGGCTTGGGTGACTGTTTGCCTTCCTTTTCCACTTGGATAGAAGCCAAACTCTTTAAACTTTGCCTTAGTTGCAGAAAAAAGTGAAGTGTATATGAGTGGGCCTGTTGTAGATCTGACCTAGTTTCATATAGCTCTGATACCACTTGTTGTAGATCTAACCCAAGAAATATTAGAGATCTGATATGAAATTATAAGACAATGCAATTAAACCCAGAAATAATATGAAATGATAGAAATGCTTATTTATTATCAAACCCTTATGGTAGGGCAACACCATACATTCACTCCTTAAAGAAGGAGAAGACTCCACAAGCCATATGCCTATTCATACAAGAATACTTCTCTTCATATCCCTCCATGTGGAGTCTCTAGCTTCTATATAGGCCTCATACATACAATACCATGCATCATTACCATGGTTTCCTCATACCATCAACTAATACCATGGGCCCCTTACATTATTATTAACTACTTGTGGTTCCTTACATGACATGGGTTAACCACCTTATTTATTACTATGGCCCATCTCATTATTACATTATTACCTTGGGTACCTCCCTCGGTACCCCATATTACCCCCCCTAGGTATATAACATCTGTTGTGTGGTTTCTGGTACTGTGTTTTGGGTACAGCTGGCAGAGAAGTATCTACTTGATTTCAGATCTAGTTAGTGAAAAGGAGTTTGGTTGATGAAGAATTTCTTGATGATTGTTTGATGTTCATGGATCTCGTTTGAAAATTGATGAAACGTGGTCCCTGGAAGAAAGAGAAGGTTGTAGCTTTTTGTAGGCCAGCACCTACGAACTAGTATCTTGGCTAGTGCAAGAGCTAAGGGGGTTGTAGCTCCCTTCCAGGAGAAGCTGGAAAATGAGAGAGAGTTGTAGCTCTCTGCAGGTTGCAGCCTGTGTACTGGTAAAAAGACTGCACTAGTATATTGTAAAAGAAGTTCCTAACTGAAAAGAAGATAGAGACAAATTGCAGTAGGTGGTTTTCACCCACATTGGGTTTCCACCTTATATCTTGTGTTCTTGTGTGTGATTGTTTCTCTGCTCTATTTTACTGTCTCTGGTTACTGCTATTTGATTCTGCATCACAGATTAACAATCATCATCAGAAATATTAAGTAAAGTAAAAGCTTGCTTTGTATACGCGGGTTTCCTTCTGCATAATCACATATATACGCAGGTTAATTAATCTGAAGTAGTGTATAGAAGTTGTTTTGAAAAAGGAATAATTACCTTGATAATACTGATTCAACCCCCCTTCTCAGTATTATTTCGAACAACAGGGTTGCTTGTTACCCAACAATGATCCTTTATCCTACTTAGAGAAATATACAATTTTTAAAGAGAAATCCATATCTGCACTTTTTTGCTTTCATTTTCTTTTTTTTTTACCCTTAAAGAACAATGTCTTGGTTTGATAGCCAATTTATGACACAGTCATTCACTTGATTTATAACTTTGCTGAACAAGATGGCTCGTGATGAGACCCCTTGTCTTTTGATTGCAACAATCTTGAGTCATTGCCCTGTTGTGGTATGTAGTATTGGCAAAGTCAACAAGTTATAATATCTATGATCATGATAAGTCGGCTGATGATGAGACCTCTTACTCTTTAAGTTAAAGTGTATCATTGGATCATTCTTTGAGTGTTGTAGTCTCCTAGGTGGGGAGGAAGTCATTGTTTCCTTAAGATAGCTTTGGACGACAATGGTAGAGTTTTTGGAAAGAGCTTTTCTATAGAGAATCTTCATTTTATTATTGATACCTTTCATTGCATTGATATAAAACAATTTTCCACTAAAGGTCGTTTTCATCAAATCTTACAAAGTTGAAACTAGTATCATTTCTAGGCTAGAGTCTTTAACTGTATCTTTGAATAATAAAGATCAATTTTCTAAAAGATTTTCTATTTATACAAGCGAAAAAACAAAATCTGAAAGAGAATTGGTGTATTTTTCATAAATCCTTAATGTAACCATTCACAACTAGTTTTATTATGAAAATAAAAACTAATTTACAAAATAGAAGAAAGATCTTCTATGGAAAATATTTCTTGAGGATCTTTTTGTTAACATGTAAAGAATCTCTTTTTCCTGTTAAATCCTGTAACACAAAAGTGTATGGACCTATGACTTCTATGATTTGGAAAGGGCCAAGCCACATTCGTTGAAATTTTGTATGTTTCCCTTTTTCTTCATGAGCCTTGTCCCATTTTAAAACTAGATCTCCCATCTGAAAGTCTTTTTTGGTCATCATGTTTGAATCAAAAGAGGTTTTTACTAATGCTTGATGATGAGCATGAGTTCTTTTGGCTTGTTCTCGTTGTTCTTCTCACTTAATTATTTCCATTTGCCTTAGCTGTAAGGAGGAAGTTGGTACTTCATCAATATATTGAACTAAGGATAAAGAGGAATTGCTAAGTGAGTGGGAAGAACCACTTCTTTCCCATAAACTAAATTGAATGGGAAGTGCCGATGGAGGCTTTCTGCATTATTCGATTTGCCCATAAAGCATATATTAAAGACTTATGCCAATTTTTATGATTTTGGTCAACTGTTCGCTTGATAATCCTTATTAGGTTTTTATTTGTAGAATCAGCTAACCCATTCCCCGTGGGTAGTAATTGGCAGAATATTTAAGTTTGAAACCCCTTTTGAGTGCAAATTCAATCATTGCATTACCAAAAAAATATGATGCATTGTCAAACATTAAAGCGGAAGGCAACCCAAAACTGGTGATTATAAATTGATCTATGAACTCGATGATATGTTCAGCTTTAGCCGTCTTGAGTGGAATTGCTTCTACCCATTTAGTAAAGTAATCTTTTGCTGTAAGGATATATCTATGCTGTTTAGAAGAGTGAGGAACGATCTCACCTATTATGTCCAATCCCCACTGATCAAAAGGTTGCTCAATGTTGATCGGTTGTAGTGGCAAGGATGATTTCTTTTGTCTCCTGGCAGCAGTTTGGCAGACTTGACATTTCCTCACGTAGTTATGTGAGTCTTTGAACAATGTGGGCCAGTAATAGCCTGCGTGTAAGATTTTATGTGCAGTAGCATCTCCAACATAGTGTCCGCCTGTTGGCCCATCGTGGAGTTCCTGCAAAAATTTTTTAGCTTCAGATTTCTCAAGGCATCTAAGGAGAATAGAATCATAATTTATTCTAAAAAGAACATCATTCACGAGTTGATATTGTTTGGCTTTTAGCCTTAAAGCTCTTTTCTTGGTATGATTGAGGTTTGAAGGAGCATATCCATTCTTTAAGTAATAAATGATATCAATGTATAATGACTCAACATCGTTTAGGCTTACCTCATACATTTGTATCTCTGTAGATGGAATTTCAGACATAAGCGATGCTCCGGCCAACATTTTTCAAAAGCCTTGACCTTTTACAATACTTGCTGGTTTGATTTCTACATCGTATTCCTGTAAGGCAGTAACCCAATTGGCTCTTTTCTCACCCACATCTTTTTGTACAAAATATTTCTTACTGCTGGAAATGGTACTATGATTTTTGTATGGTTTTGAGTAGAAATGGTCTGAAATATTTAATTGCTTTGAAAACAACGTAAGCTTGTTTCTCCACATTTGAATAATTTAATTCAGCCCCCTGTAAATTTGAACTGAAGAAAGCAATCAGGGCTTCTGCCTTATCTTGATTTGTTTGAGTGAGTATCGCAACATATGATTTATCATAGGCAAATGTGTATAAAATAAAAGGCTCTGAAAAATTTGGAGTTGCTAAAGATGGAGCGTACGAAATTGCTTGTTTGATCAAATTGAATGCCTCATATTCATCTTGGCCCCATTTAAAGTTTGAGTTCTTTTTTATCATTGCTTGTAACAGAGACACGATTCTTGAAAAATATGGAACAAATCTCTTTACAAAGTTAATCTGGCCAAGAAAAGATTGCATGGCTTTCTTGTTGTGAGGTAGGGGTATTTTAGAAATCTCCTTGATTCTGTCAGGATCAATATTAATTCCAGATTTTGACACTGTGAATCCGAGAAGTTTTCCTTCACTTAACACAAAAAAAAGATCTTTTTGGGTTAAGTGAAATTCCATACCTTTGACAACGTTGGAAGATTTGTTTTAAATATTTAAGATGATTGCTTCATTTCTTGGAATATGCAGTTATATCATCCAAATAGATTACCACTGATTTGTTAACTAAACCTTTGAACATGACGACCATGGCTCTCTGGAATGTGGCACCAGCATTGATCAGACCAAATGGCATCTTTTGATATGCGTATGTGCCCCATTTAGTTCTGAATGTGGTTTTCAATTGATCATTGGGATTTACCAACACCTGATTGTACCCTAAGAATCCATTCAAGAATGACATTAATTCTGATCCCGCGACTGCATGTAGTATTTGTTCCATGGGAAGCAAAAGAAAATTATCCTTTTAGCAGGCTTTTTTAAGATTTCGAAAGTCAATACAGATTCTGATGTCTCCATTCTTCTTTATAACGGGAACCATATTGGAAATCCATTTGGAGTGTCGAATGGGAAAAATTATTTTGGCTTTCAATAACTTATTAAGTTCATATTTGATTTGGTTTTCTAGGTTGGGATGGATCTTTCTCAACCTTTGTTGGACAGGTTTCTCATTGTCTATCATTGGAATAGTATGTTGGATGATTGAGGTGTCATATGTTTTGAGTTCATCGTAATTCCAAGAAAAGACACTTTTGTATTGTCTCAAGAGACGAATATATGCTAATTTTTCTTCAGGAGCTAGACCAAGGCCTAGTTTGATATTTTGTGGTTTGGTATCAGTTCCAAGATTTACTAATTCGTAGTTCAAAATTGAACTTTGGAGTTTTGAATTGGTAGATCTTTCAAACCAATCTTTCAAATCATAAAGGTCTTCTAACTTGACTACTGACTTAGGTATAGCATTATTAGTGATATCTTGTTGCAATTGTTGGTTATGTTGGTCTTTGTCAATTATTTGATTGGTTTAGGATCCTTCAAATGTGAGGAAACTCACAATATCAGGATCGTCATTGAAAATCCTCCAATTGGTAATGTTATCAGGAATCGAGGGTCTAAAAATTAATTCAATTGAAAATCGATCAGGGCTAAAATCTTCGGAAGGAATGAGCTTGGAAACTACGTTAGCCAAGAGGTCTGCACTAGCATTTTAGAGTCTGGGAATTGATGAAATATTAAATTCTATAAAGTGTTCAGTCAGATCTTGAACTAAAGATTGGTAATGTTTTAAATGAACTGATAAACAATGTATGGTATTACATACCTGTCTGATTACAATTTCAGAATCTCCAAAAACTTGAAGGGACTTGACATGTAATCCGATTGCTTTGTATAACCCTTGGACTAAAGCTTCGTATTCCACGATATTGTTGGTGCAATCAAATTCAAGTCTACAAGTTAGCATGCTTTTATTTTCCTCTGGACTGATTAACACGCATCCTACTCCTGCTCCTTCGTTATATTTAGAACGGTCAAAAAATAACTTCCAAAATAAATATTTATTTACAGGACTATCTATAAAATTAATACATTTAGAACTATCTATTTGAGAGAAATTTTTTACTTGAGATAAAACAGAATGTTCTAAGTAAGGTGAAAATTTCCAAGGAAAGAATCTACTGAGTAGTTGCCAATGATGTTATTGCTGTATGCTATTGGTTCGTTCTCTCCTTCCAGTTCTGTTACTATGAATTTTTGATGTCTTTCTCGCTCAACTTTTATTTGATTTGGTTTACCATTGTAAGGGAGCCACGTGTGCGACCAGTCAGTTGCAATATCCATGAAGTTTTTCTGACCAATCTCTGCTAAGAATTAAGGCATAAAATTACGGAATATCAGCAACTAGAATGTCGATAACTTGACATACCTTTGGGTTGGATGACAGCCTTATGGTAACTTGATTTAATTCGCCAATCACTTCGACTTGCGATCGATCTAGCTGAACTATGTGCACAATAGATTTTTGCGGTTGAATGTTCAATTTTGCACATATTGACTTTGGTAAAATATTCGATGAAGCTCCTGAATCCACTAAGCAATTATGCACATTTTTATTAAAAATTTCATAAGTAAGAAGAAATGAGGGAATATGAGATCTCAATCTTCCTCTAATTAAGGTGATGTCGTTTGGGTCAACTTTATTGATGACATTAGTTGGAGGTCTTCCCATGTCGTGGGGAAGCTTGAGAAATTACAGCGGCGGGAAAAGGTGCAACTAGTACAGCATGTAACTCTTTTAAGAGTATCTTTTGCTGGTGTTTTAACTTGCTTAATTCGTAAAGAGTGATGTTGGCCCTAGTTGTTTTCATGTCTTCGATGATATCGTACTCCATTTCATCCAAAACGATCAGCGTTTTAGATGGAGTCGATGAATTTGTTTGGACTGGGCTAGTTTGAGTCGCTTTAGGTGTCGTTTTCTTGGTTGCAAATTTATCCTTAGTCGTCGAGCTTGTGCTCTTTGGCTTAGGAGTAGGTTGAGGAGGATCAAGTTTATTTCTACTTTGAGTGCTAACTGGGGATGCCTCTAGATCCTCTTCATCTGGGAAGATGAAATCCCACATACCTTGTAACTCTACAACTTCTTCGTCAGTATGTTCTTTAGTAGTGATTTCCTCTTCTTCTTCTTCTGATTCAGCACTTGTAATAATATTTGGGGGCTTTGAATCAGTTGGTGGGTTTCTTTTAAAAGGTCTATATGTCTTTTTAGAAGAAGTTTCTGCCACTTGTTTCTTAATGTTGACCATTTCGTTAGACATGGTCTTCAAATTTTTTTGCAATCCTTCTAAATTGAATGGATCTTTCGATTGCTTTTTCTTGGGATCTTCCTTGGAAGTAACCTTCTTGGATTTTCATTCTTCTATCGCATTTTTCTTTTCTAGGGCAATAATACGTTTCTCTACTGCTATTGCTTCTTTCATATTTTCTACTAAAGTTGTTTTGTTAGCCCTGTCAACAAAGATTGCTATGTTTGATGGTAAAGCAATGATGTACCATTCGAACTTCTTCACTAGGTTTGGAAGTAGTAGGAATTTTGTTTAACAGTTTATTGAAACATGAATTGAAATCTTTGATAGGTTCTTTTGACTCGACCCTGAGGTCATACGGTCATTGATCAATGTTGCCGTAGACCTATCATCACCAAACTTAATAAGGAATTGTTCTTGGAAGATATCCCAACTAGTGATAGATCCAGATGGTAATGAAAAATACCATGATCCGACTGTTCCTTGAAGAGTATAAGGAAAAAGTCAAACGACAACATCTTCGTTGGTAGCTCCATTGAGATTAATGGATAGCATAAAGTTATTTATATAGTCTTCCGCTAGCATGCCTGCTTTAGGATTAAACTTAGGCAACCATTTTTTAGGATGGGCCGATAGCTAACTCAAGGGTGAAGGTGTTAAGACTGCCCTTGGGTTATTCCATGGAGATTAGGCCATCGCTGAACTACTAACAGAGGAAAGTGTAGAAAATGATTCCTGAGATTGAGAAATGAGGATATTAGGACTCAAGATGATTGAGAAGGAGATGCGGAAGTACCGGTGGGATGATGGACAATGATCTGAAGTGGAGGAGTGGATGGTTGACTTCACGGTGGAGAAATTGAGATGGATGATGATGATGAAAGAGTCTCGCTATCAGAACCTTTAGGTGATTTCCTTGCTCTCTTCCTTGTGGGTAGAGGTAATTCGGTTGGCTGAAAACCAAACTTTCAACCAAACTTTTCGCTCTTTAATCTGGTAAGAGGATAAGCAGGGTTGTATTGCGAAGTTACACTGCCTTGTGATTTATCAGATCTTTGAGGAGATATGGAAAATCGTTGAAGTTTGTGAATCAGAGATTCAACTTCAGGAGGTTTAATAGTAGATTGTTTTGAAATATCAAGGTTTGTAGCAGCATCTGTTGTTCTTACGACTTCTGACTCTGGATTTAAAGATTTTAAATGCAATGGAGAAGTTGAGGGAGATGGTGAGGATGATTTAATCTTAGAATGGTATTTATATTTAGACTTGCTTTCCATTCACAGTTCGAGGCCCTCCTTCTAGCGCCAAATATGTTGAAGCCCCGAAAATCGGGTCTACAACAAGGGGATACCCACCAGGTCCAGACCTTGGTTGCAGCTCCTTTTCCGTTTGGTATAGTGGGTCCGACTGGGGATATGGGACCAGTTTCCCAATTTATGTGTGTGTGTGAAGGATTGATATTTCTGGTCTAATAGTTCCTAATTGAGATGCTCTAATTCTAACTCTAATCTAATGATATGCATTTGTATTCTAATAAACAGAAATATCTAAGTCTACACTAGCCCAGGGTGTAATTCTTCTATTATGCGATCTAAAAGGATTTCAGACAACAATCGGTAATAAATATCATTCAACTGTTATGAGAAAAAAAATTCAATATAGATATAACACTTCGTATAAGAAGTTAGACAAAACAGTTGCGAAAAACATATCACATAATAAGTTACTCATACATTAAGCATAAATAAATAGCTATCACCGTACAAAAGTACCAAATGATAACTCAGGCATTCTCGCATTAATATATAAACAACTGAACTTGCATATCACTTTAACACAGAGGCAGAAATAGTTAAAAGATAAAAGTACCATTTATAACTAGTTCTACTCATGAACTTCAAGCGATAATGATTTATCTCTTCTTAATCCAACATCCACTAAGAGTACAGAAGTGCAACATCAATAGCGGATATTAAATGAAAAAATCAATAAATCCTGTTCCATTCATTCATCAAAACATCCTTTGAGGGTGCAAAAGTGCATGTTCTAAGGACAAGTTTTTGATAAATTTCTGGACCCTTCTCTAAATGCATGAGAAGTGTTTAAATACTACTAACTAAATCTAAAAATAACTTATTACAAAAATGTAGGATACGGTTTAAATGACCGTCCTTTTTTCTAGGCAAAAATAAAGCAAAAATTATTTCTAAAAGTAAATCTAAAACTATCATCTAACTATTTTTGTATCTGATCTTTAAAATCGCAATCATTCAGCATTTACTTGAGAAGAGTCGTCAGTTGGCTGACTTCAGACTACAACTATCCTGTGAAAACGGAATCAACAAGAGTTGGCGCCATCTTTTCGGCAGAATTGATGATGCATTTGAGGGTCATACACTGGCTGTGTGGTTTTACCAAATACGCCCAGTAATAATCCCAATTCAACTTAGTTAATATTTTGATTGATTATGCCTTTTCTTGAGCCGTCTGTCTCCGGTTTGTCTACAATCGTTGTACTTTCAGTAGATACCATATTGAAGATATTTCAGACAATTACTACTGGTTTTAGGATTCAAGTTTTACTTTTTTACCTCTAGCGTTCTTTTTCCAAATTTCTGGGCTTACAGGTAATTGAGCAATTAGAGGCTTTCCATTTCAAGAAGTTTTACCCAACAATGCACGATTAGCGCTAGGTGCTAATCACTAATCGCGCATCGGAAACTGTCTTCGTTTCTTAATCCGGGCTTCCTTGGTGCGATTTTCACCTCTTATGCGCTTTCTTTTAGTGGATGTAAAGCTCAAATTTGGTGAAAATAATAATTCCATAAGTTCTTGACCTGGAGTCTTACATTGTCTGTTTTTGATGTCAGTGCTATACAGTACTCATTTAACCATGTCTGTGTAGGGGAGAATTTTGGGCCTTGCTGCTATTCGGTGCAAGAATGAGTAGGCTAAATCTGCAACTAATGCCTCAGAAGACCCCTGTGAACCAGCAGTAGCCGTAACCTCCGTCACCTTGGGATTTTCTTCTTCAAGTAAATTATACATGCATTCCCAAGTCGTGATACCAACATCTCTATTACAGGCGATGTCTGTATATAGGGGTGTCATTTCTTTGTCTTCAGAGCTCAGAGCTTTGCCTTTCTTCCCCATGATATCCTATGTATTGCTTTGTATAGTTCTTTGTTCTTCATTCCTGCAGTTTACAAGTGAGGTGAGAGTAATGGTAAGGAAAGGTGATGGGAAAGCTTTTTTAAATGCCGAAGACATAAAAATTATACCACCTTACGTGAACTGACTGTTTGATAAGTGCACAACCATATTTCATTAACAACTGGCAACTAACTCATTAATTAGCATTAAGGCGCATAACTAGGTCTTTGTTCATGGAAAAATTTTTCTCGAATAATGAGCCCAAAAGATTTGCGATGAAGCGATTTTGTGATTTTCTTTCCAATATCGCAGATCGTTGTCTCGCATTTTCATGATATCATTCCGCCGTTCTATCGCAATATCGCTCTGTTGTTCTATCGCAATATTGCAATGTCGTTCTATCGCAATATCACAATATCGCAAGAGCATGGCATATGATAATTTTGTTAATGTGATTTCTGCGAAATGCGATTTTGCGATACACACCATCGCATATTGGCAGTTTAATATTTTTCAGCGTAAGCGGTCTTTGATGCATGTGATGCGATATATGTTTTTTAATATGTAGTCTCGCATCACAATCTCGTAATCTCAGAATTCAGCTTGTAAGGGGGTTTCCAATTATCCTTTTTGCGATGCGATTTTTCTTAAGGAATGATTTTAACTTAACTTATCATGAAACTTAAGATTTTTGGATTTTTTCAAGGATATTTTCCTAAGTTTATGATGGCAAGTTTTATTAAAAAGGAAATACAAGCACTAATTTATTTTTTAAATTTTTTGACTAAGGGTCCCCACTTGTTTAGTATTAATGATAACACTAAATAAGAAGGGGGGTTGTTGGTGGCCACAACACAACCTCGTCGACCTCTGGAGATCATGTCGATGTTACCCCTTCAGCTAATGATGGTAAGAAGAAGGGAAAAAATAGATTCCCCTATAGGTTATGTGAAGGAGAGCATATTATTCACCTTTTTCCTCTTATGGATAAAGCTTCCAAAGTTTTGGAAAACCTTGCAGCTCCTCAACCCCAACTTCCTATTAGTTATCGGAGGCTTTCTTCTGACCCTCTCCCGGTTGGTTAAGAGATTGACTTAGGTTCATCTCTTGCCGATCCTGCTCTTCCTGAGTGAGACTCTCTTGTGTCTGTTACCGACCAACCATTTGTGGAAAAGAGTGTCAACTTGGTTCCGCCACCAGTTGCTCACTCTGTTCCAAAAGAGAGTGGTGATCATACTACTCATGTTCTTCTCATCTCCTCAGATTCTCATGAATCGAAGAGTGACCTTCCCATCTCGGTTGTTCAGGAGAGTCCTTCTCCTTTTCCTATACAACATGGGAGAAATCATATGATACCCCCACCAAGTAGTTCTGTCGTCTCTTTCGACTAGGGTCCATTGACTACTTTCCGGCTTCCATCTTATGTGCCTTTCCAAATCACCATACAAGGCGATAATATGGTAGTACATGGCACTATATTAGATGAAGGTTCGTCTGTTAGCATCATGTCTTCTACTACTTTGCAAGCTTTGGGTTCCCCACAACTTGTTCGTGTCACCCAGAATTTGTTGGCTTTCAATAGAGGAACCAGACAGCCCTTAGGGGTCCTTCTGAAGTTCCCTATTACTTTGGAAGGGAATACCATCTATACAGACATGATGGTAGTCCAAGGTCCTTTAGATTTCAATATTCTCCTTGGACGCGACTATGTTTATGTCATGGGAGCTCTTGTTTCTTCACCTTTCCATGTGGTTTGTTTTTTGCATGAAGGGAGAATTGTGATTATTGATCAACTATCGTTCATTGGTCACCAGGTGCCTCCTTTGCAACCATCGTCCCCTATCGGCTCTTTTTTTCAAGCAGTACCTTCCCTGCCACAGGTTAATTATGTGGCTACCTATTTCGCCTTCGTGTCTACTAATGCTCACACAGATGGTATAGTACATTATGTACTGGGCGCATTGGAACCTGATCTATCAATGGTACCAATTGACATGTATTCCTCCCAGAGCATGGTTCTTCCATCTAGTGAAGACCTCTTGGGAGCCATGTTCTCGTATGGTTCATGAACAGGGTCGTGAGGAGAGTTCCTGGTCTTGTGTCAACCTCATTAAAAAATGAAACAAGGGGTAATGAGCATAGTTCCTTATCTTGTGTTAAGCTCATTAAAAAATGAATCAAGGTGTCTGAGGATAGTTCTTTTCTGTATCAACCTTATTAAAAAATGGAACCAATTTCGAGGATAGTTCTTTTACTGTGTCAACCTCGTTAAAAAATGAAACAACTCCCTTTTCTAAATTGAGTCTTTGATTAAGATCTCATAAAATCCAAGTCGAGTCTTTCCAAGATCTCGAAAGTGAACCTTCATTCCATCCACCTAGTTGATTGAAATGAAGCTTGGGGGGCATGTACCTCGATTGAGTCATTATGCTGGGGGCATGCAAACTTATAGCAAGCATAGTTTTTCATTTCAAGCTTCTGTAAACATGAAATTGAATCCAAGAAAAGTTCTCCATGGTTCAAGCTTGTGTAAAAATTAACCCATGCCCGCTTTACATCTCGTGATTGCCATTTTTATCAGCTGATTTCTCCTAGATGAGCCTTGATTGTTTTATTCCATCACCACTATCTTTTTGGTCGATGATATGCTTTCACTTGGTTGTTTTTCCTTTCCTGAGGAAATGCAACGATGAGTGGTTTTATTAGCCAACCTCTTAACTGTTACATGTTTTGAGAAGTTCCACCATTAGTAGAACCAGTCGCTACCCTTTATACCACTCATTCCTCCAGGCTGAGTCACGTTTAAGCTCTTTTTTGACTCATAAAAAATGGAAAGATTGCAGAGTACTTTTCCCTTTTGACTCGTAAAAGAGAATAAAATGGGGGGTCCACTTTCAAGCTCTTTTCCGACCCTTTAAAAGCGAAAAGATTTCCAAGCCCTTGTCATTTTGAACTTGTTAACAGATGGGAAACATTGTGTGCCCAATATAAGTTTACCCCTTTTTCGGGCTGGGAGGCACTATTTACGAAAAAGGTATTCCTTGACTGAAATGGTCAAGTGGTTCTCTTAAGTATCATTTTCTACCTTTTCGGGCTCGAGAGACACAAATGTATGAAAAGGGACCATGTGGAGTTTTCTTTTACGTGTCTTTTTCAAACTCTCTAAACATGAAAAAGATACCGAGTTACACCTTTTTCAGACTCGTTAAAATATTAAACCATTCACCTTCCTGGGTTTGGGTCATTCTTTTTTTCCTTCCATTTGATCTCTGCCACATTGTCATGACCACCAATCCCATGTATCCAAAAGTTGCCGAACTTCTAGTTGTGCCACCAATATGTTCAAGAGTTGTCCTTCTATAGTTACACTTATCTCTGATTCTCTATATCATCCAAAACCATTTTGCATCCTCTCATCTCACGTTGATGATGTGGGATTCATTATGGCCCTCCTTCGACATGGTCACTTTCCATCGACTTCAACTCATTATTTGGGAAGTGGACCAAGAGACTTCTTTCCGGTACCTTAGAGCTTGCATTCCCTAATGGAAATTTCTTCACACTCGATGAAAAGTTCACATCATTAGCTTTCAATCGACTGATTTCATGGGTGTTCGACTTTAGTTCCTCTATTCACATTCCCTGGATTGTGTTGATAGTACCTTGAGGACCATTGTCATTATTGGTGGTTGCTCTCATGCTTGTTAACAATTTACATCATCGACTAGTAATCAAGTGACTTTCTAGCATGTTTGATGTCAACACATCTATTCACATGTTAGAATCTATACTTTGATCGGGTCATGTCGGAGCGCAAGACCCTGGACTCAGATCACAAAATTCCAGGTTGTGAAGTGGTGTGACATGATTATGATGATATGCATGTCTCTTTCAAATGGTTGGCTACGACCAGACCATGAGTTATCATATGCGATCCTTCTCATTATTGGATGGTTGTGACCATACCTTGGTTTCATTATGATCCTCTTTGATGGATGACTGCACCCATACCTAGATCCATTTATGTGATCATTCTCTGGATGGCTGCGTCCATGCCACAATTCATGCATCATTTGATAGAGATCTCAGTTTATGTATATGTATTTGTACTTGCTTGTAGGTTTTTCGACGACAGATCGGTTCCTTGCACTGGTTCATAAATCATTTCATCCCTCACTCCAGCTTGGCCTTCACACTTTAGGGGGCATCTGTTACACAACATTTTGTCACTATCCCTGTACTCCCCATTCCTTGATCCTGGAGGACCTCTATAGTGAACCCCACATGCTTTTCCTTTATGAAGAAATTCCCATTGTGTCCCTATTCATGAGCAAATCAATTCCCTTTTGCACTATTTCCCCTGAAACTCTTGTTTTGCCTAGTTTACAAGATTGACGCTAATGACCTTTGTCTCCCCCATGCTGATGTGTAGAGATTAACACTATCCCTTGTGTTGACCAGAGTGATTGAGCTGTGTTCCAGTCGTGTCAGTCCTGTTATGGAATGTTTTTTAAATTAGGAGTCGAAGCTTCCAGCTCTAGAAGCTTCGTAACGAAAGTTTGGTAAATGGTTTGGCTAGATGGGGTCGAGGATGTTAGTTTGGGCTCCTTTCTCCTATAAGGATGGAACTACCTTAAGAAATAATACCTTCTCCCATGAGAAGAGGATCCATCTCCCATCCATTCATCCTATATAAACCTCCCCTTTTCCCAAGCACAAGCTAGTGTTAGTGTTGAAGTGTTGATATTGGTGTGCTAATGCTATTTTGGTTTGGAGTAGATAACAAGCTATTAATAGTTGTAGCTATCTAGTTGTGTGAGGGAAAAGTGTGATTTGGTTTGGAGTAAATCCTAAAGGGAAGATCCTGAAAACTATTTTTGATTGAGGCCATCATGGAATGCTAGCAAAATTGTGTGGGAACCTGGTCTTGTTAGAGGAGGACTGCAACGTCAAGACAAATGGTTGTAATCTGATATTAATATATGCAACTATAGATTGATTTCCTACATGATTTGTCATCTTACATATTCATGGCTTAATGTTTCTTGACTTGTTAAGTAGGTTGAATTACAATTTTTCTATTATAACATTTGTTGTCTACTGTTGTTTACTTATTTCAGGTGCTTGAAGAAGGAAGCGAGGAATAGTTGGAGCGAGCAAGCAAGGACATCATCAAACAGGATAAGAAAACTAAGAGGTAGGCCCTCTTAATTGGTTCTAACCTAAGGGAATCTTCCATAGAATCTATATGTTGTGGCTAGACCCATTATGAAGATAGAGGAATTCGTTTGTGTTGGCACTTATAATTTTACTTCACCAAAGTGGGTTTGCTGTCGGGCTAGGGATTTGGCATTGGGAAATGATATGAGCAACCCATGTTCCACTATTGGGTTTTTACCAATTGAAATATATGTACTTGAAGTTGCAGTAGCATTAATAATATGTTCTCTCTATTCGACCCTGATTCCCATGCTTACTCATGGTGGTTGTATTAGCTGTCTGATACTTAACTATATTTGTATGTGCACTTTCATATATGCAATACGTTATGGATTGGTACATATTGGTTTGATGTATGTTTTGCTTTCAAATCTGTGTTTACTTGTTCCTTGCCATGTCCGTGACTTATTATAAACTAATTTTCAATTAACTTTTGGCATGTTCCTGTTTATTGTATGTCTAGTGGGGTTTTAGCTTACTAATCCCTCTCATGGCATTTCTCTTATTATTGCAATTAACTTTTGGCATGTTCCTGTTTATTGTATGTCTAATAGGGTTTTAGCTCACTAATCCCTCTCATGGCATATCCCTTATTATTGTTCTTGAGACTTGTTTGTACATCTTTCTGCAATTTGTCAATCTTGGGTTGATTTTGTTTCACTGCCTAAGCATTTCATTCTTGTCCCACTATGACACCTTCTCTTTTGATAACCAAGAGAAGAAACATTCATGGTGATGGCTAGGCCAACACAGAAGATGGGGCTCCTATCTGAAATGGTGTGAGGTCCAATTGGGACTTCAGACTGGGGAGACCCCCTTAGTTGTTGGTGGTACATTTGAGCCCATCAACAAGTGCTTATATCCATGAGGGAAAGTTTTTATAGTGTATATGAACTTATTTGCCAACCGGTAAGAATAATTGTTCTAAATTCTAGATACATCTAGATGGGGGTTATTCAGATCTAAATCAAACTTCATTAATCACAAAATTAATCATTTGGATGTCATATGTTAATGCCATATTTATCTAGATAGGGGTCATCTATATCCAAATCAAGTTTCAATATCAATCCTTTAGATACCAAATGTTGATGCCATATATATGAATCCATAGGAAACCTATATTACCATTATTTGAGTTTCCCACATGCCTGAATGTTGGATATCATTTTTCTTGGGACCCCTTTCATTATTTTTTAAATTTTCATATTAATGTGCAGTAGTTGACAATCTTAGGATCGGGAGAACATCATTATTGATGTGGATGCTAACATGGATTAGTGACTTGTCTATTCATTTTGGGATTTTGTATTTAGGTTCATAACCAAATTAGCTTATGTTATTTTCTCGTTTTTTGAAATTGGATTCCAGATAATTTAATCTCATGTGACACACACGCACACATGCTTATTGCGTGCTTATTGCAACGCATTCAAATTCCATGGATATCTTATAACTAAACTTTAAGTAGCATATATCCTAATACAAGACAGGACTTATAGTAACTCATTAAAATCTTCTAGATATTGAAAATTTTGTATTGCCAATCACATCTAGACCGAGAAGGATTATTTATCAACGCTATTACTACACCCCCAAGGCTCCATATTCCAAATATATTTCTTACAATTGATTTGTGTTCATACATCTTTATAACCAAATATCCAAATGTATGAGATCTAAATGACGCTACAATTATCTTATATGTCAATGTTGAGATGTACATGCTGATGTGGAGGCCAAAGTCAATGGTTTTCCATATGTAGATTAGATGTATGGTTCAGGTCAAAATTATACTAGTTGTTTTAGCAACTATATTGTATGCCATATTGCATATGAAATATATTATGTAAATAAATTATTTTAAACCTCTTGTTTTAATTTTTCCTGGTTAATGTGGCATAAACATCCACAATTATGACAATAAAAAATGATAAGCAATATATCGAGATTGACAACACTATTTTCTTGTAAAATGTTAAACATAGATCCTATTTCTCAGGAGACTAAACGTGGCTAAGTACAACTTTCAAAGAATAAATCATGGAAACAAACTGATTTCTAGTAATTGTAATTGTTATAAATAAAATGACTTAAGTCATGTTTCAAAATGATTTTTCGATAAGTGTAATAACAATCTTGCTTTGTCTAATTTTTGTAGATTTACATATAAGAGAAATAATCCTAAGGATCGTGAGTGCAGGCAGAGCAAAAGAATAAAGGAAAACTGGAAAAAGGAAGATTAAGGATTTTGCTTGTGGACAAATAAAGGACAATGCACATTCAACATCACGAATCAAACTAAATCTTGTGTGTAACAAATTTCAACTTGGTATACAACAAGAAATTACTTTATTAGAAAAGCAAAAAAACTCGTATCGATTTTATTAATCAAAAGGAATAACCATATGATTTTAGATGATTCCTATTAAATTATTGTGAAATATGAGTTGAAAAAATAAATTTATTGTAATAAAAAATCTCAAGAATTTGAATGAATGTACTGAGTGATAGATGAGTTTAAAGAGACAAATCTTTCAATGGAAAAGGGATGAAAAACTTTGTATTGTATGTTGTGCATTACTATCAGTTATAAATAATAAGATTGAAAGCCACATTTCTTTTGTGAAAATTGATCATATTTCATTTATGTAAGTTATTCAATTTTTTTTGAACTTTGATGAAAGAAATTATTTTTGTATTAATTTATTTAATATATAATAGATATTATCATATACAAGAGTATGCATAGTATTATTTTTTGAATAACTATTTATTCAAAACATAGTAGAATACATACTTATGTTTTAATATTTATTGGATTTTGTGCATTGTTTTCAATTATTCAATAAATGATCTTTTGTTTGTGTATGAAATATATAAAACACACACACACACACACACACATATTTGCCTTTGGATTGATATTAAATCATATCCAATTATTTTTGTTGGTAACTAGCCCTCCATATTGATGCATATTACCATATTGAATGACAATGAGTTTGATTGAGACTCACCCTTGGGGGATACCCCATCATTATTATTGGAACAATTTCTCGATCATCAAAAATAAGTTCTAGAAGGAGGGCCAATGATTTTGAATGGAAAGAAGCACTTTACATATAGATAAGTCATCAAAATTATCCCATGCACCACCTCAAGGGGTTCCAGTGACTAAATATTGGAAAAAAGATCTGTAATCTTCACAACCTTCTATATTAATCATATTAGAACTTTTGTACATTTTCCTAACTCACAAGAACTTGAATCCAGAGTAATCCTACTATAACTTCTCAACCTAAACTTGTTGATACAGGTGTAACATCAAAATAATGGTTGCCCAATCTTACATTAGCTAGATCATAACTATTAAGAGTTATTACAACAATGCAGAGTAAAGAACTTGGTCAGTCTCCTATTGGATTCACTATTCCACAAAGAGGTATGCTTCCAAGAAATGGAAAGTCAAAAAAGTCTCAAGAGTTTTTAGAAATTAAATTAGGTGCTTATTTATATAAAAGATTAAAAGGTAAAGCTGATTCTAGTGAGCTAATTCTTGAATTGTCTAGTGGTGTAGGTAAACGACCATATCCACCTAAGAGTACACTAGGCTTCTTGAGAAACTACCAGAAGGCATTCCACATCACACTCATAGATTTTCACTACCACCTAGTCCAACAAACATTGCTAATCGGCGAAGGGGACCATGGCTTACACCCGTAGTAGTGAATTTAGTAGGACTATTACATGATTTTCCAAAACACATAAAGGAGTTTCCTCCTAAATATGATTAGAGATTAAAGGATATCTAAAGGATCATGTAAGTTCATGCTAACAGTCAAATTACTAGATGTTGAACATGAAGATGTTGTGTTTAGACTTTTTTTCGCTCACATTTGAGGGAAAAGCCTATACATGGTACTTTGGACTTCCCTAGGGACAATTCTAGTTGGAAGAAATTTGAAAATGCATTTCTTAAATTTTTTGGTGAGGATAAGACATCAACTACTCTAGTTCTATATTTTTCCATAATCAAAATGAATTCCAAGGAAAATATTAAGGATTTCAATAGAAAATTCTTGAAATTTTTAAATAAAATACTCGAAGAATCAATGTCAATAGATAACATATCGTTAGCATTTTATACTCCTGCTCCGACATCATTTATTGCGATATTTAAAAAAAGAAACTAATTTCGCATACTTTTGAACATACTCTAATAGTAGAAAATGAAATGATTAGCATTTTTGGCAAGTCTACAATAGACAACATAAAAAAGGATCTTATCCTAGTGTAAAGAAAACCACAAAACAACTAAAATTTCTTGAGAGAAAAAAGACACTATATATATGGAAAATTTTCAAAAAATTGTAAAAAATATTTCTAATGATAAAATTGATCTTAATTTTTTTTTACGAGAATGCACTTCTTATAGAAAACCTTGGATACCTCCTTTCAAAATGAAATTCACCTTAAGGATTTTGCTCAAAATAAGTTTTATGGATTCGATAATGCTAATCATTAAAAAAGAACATGCCCATAATTTGTGAACATGTTTAAATTTTTCGTTGAGATGGAGGAAGGAGAAGCAAATCAAGGTAATAACCAGGAACAAGAGAATGAATTTATTTTTCGGACCATAAATTAACATTACCTAGGACATTTCTAGGGGAATAATTGACGAAGATGATGATGAAGTTGAGGAAATTTGCATCCCTGAGACAAGAACCAAAGGATCCTCATATAATTCAAGGTCTTCTTTAACTTCCTATCATGTGAGGAAAAATTCTTCTAGCAATAAACCAAGTTTAAGTGTAGGTAAATCTATTGTATATTATCTACTTGAAGACATGAAGAAGACTAGAGCGAACATTTCATTGTATAAATTATCCAAATTAACACAACTAGAAAAATATTTTTTTCTAGGCTCTAATAAATAACAATTCCAAAAATGAGTCACCAACCACTAGAGATAATGATAAGGGAAAAACAACTCTAAATTATTTACAACAAAATAAATAAAATGTATATGCAATGCTGATATGAGAAAAATCTAGCTCAAACATAACACTCGTTTTTTTGAAATTTGAAATTGTAACAAAAGAGTACATAATTGTTTAGTGGACTCAGGGGCATCTTCAACTGTTAAGCCATATTTTGTTTGCAAAAAATTAAATGTTCAACCTAAGAGAACCACTACCAAGATTGTACAATTGGATTGACCAAATTTAAAGGTATTAGGAGAATCAAAAGACACGTTGATTATAATTTCTTCTAATCCTAAGGTTCATTAGATCATAGACATTGCAATTGCAGATATTGCTAAATTTCATAGTCCGTTGTTTAGTAGGGACTGGTTTGATGTAACCACCCCTCCCACGTTTACCCAGTTTCACTGGCTTGCCAAAGTAAACATGAGAGGAGGAGCTACTATGAAATGAACCAACCTCATAGATCCAATTAAGGAAGTGGGGCTGACTAATGATGACAAACTAACAACTCAACACATCCCACAGGGACTACAAGTCACTCAAAGGCTAAACAACCACCCTAGGTGGACAAACCTTGAGATATACCTCACTTTCTCAACCCTGGGCCCACAAATGCACCCACAATAAGGCCTCCATGTGGTTGGGTGATGCAACCTAAGCCGCACATACCCACAATATGAAAATAAAATTGCATGTCACACTATGTCCCAGGAATTCCAAAATTCCATACTTATGGAAACCTTCCATAACCCAAGGTTTAACTCTCTTTTATTAAATTCTTAAGCGAAAGCTATTTAATCATATATTAATCAAATGACACTCGTGGATTTCCTTACTGTCCGATCCACAACAAACCTGACCAATCACTGTCAACTGTGTGTCACTTAGCTGAGGTATTCATTTCAATGTTTGAATTTATGTGCTCCAAATCTCCACCATTGATCTGTCTTGCTTGATCTAACGGCTATTGTGTCACCCACTCACCAACTAGCATGGCCGATCTCCACCATTGATTAATCCTACTCGATCTAACGACAATCGCGCAATCTCATGTGGAATTGTGCACAATCGATATTAGGCCGAGAGCACTTGAGAAAAGTAGTTTTCTCGTGCTACGTGTCGCCCGCTAAGGTTAATCACGTGAATTTGTGAAATACCATTTCCAGTCTTTAGGGCATGCTAGACACTGCTTACCACCTACGAAGACTGCTCCATCATTTTGCACGTTTTCCACCCTTCTGTCAACCCGTGCGTTGATGTGATCCATCCATCTATTAACTTCATCTCCTGCGATAAGATCTCTGCCGCTCATCTTCCATTAATCCTATTTGTTGATCTGACTGATCCAACGGTTCCTGTGCACTATTGCTTCATTACTTCTTCCTTTCACTGATTTCAATCTTTGATTTCTCTTCTGCTTGACTCCTTCCTGAACTTTGTTTTGTGTATTATTTAAACGCTACCACTCCTGAGCTTCGATTTGGTTATTCAACCAAACTCCAACACTGTTTGATCATTGCAATACTCCTCTGAGCACTTTCCTCTCTCTTGGATTATTTTTGAATTCCCTGCACACTTATGTTATGTAGAATTACTCTAATCCACACACAATTTATAATTCAATTACTCAATACAAACCACACAAACTCAGAAATTGCACTTTTGTATTAATAAATAAATATTTACACAATGAATTCCCTCTCGGCCTGATCTTCTATATTAGTGGCCTTTCCTTTTCTTCCCATAGGCTTACAGTCAAACCCTATATAATCTCTGAAATCTAATTCTCACTCTAAATAACTAACTCTCTCTGTGCCTTTTAGGCTTACATTTATACGAAAGGTTCTGTTAACCAATTCTAGTTCAGATCCTTAATTTGCTAAACTAAATCCTGAATATCCTTTAAGTCCACTTTTGACTCCACTAATCCCTAAGAATCCTCTCTAGTTCCACAAACCATGAAACCAATTTCTAATCTAAGATTTACAATTGATTTCCAAATCTCTCAATCCTCACTGATCACTCATCATCACTCATGTTCTCCTACATTCGAGAGCATTTACAAATATCCTAACAATATCTAATTAATTCCTATTCCAATCACTCAAAAACTTAATAATTACATTAATTTGATACATAGGAATCCAACTTCCTTGAAAACACAAGACCCCCTAAGTTAACTAGAATATAATGGAATTGCTGAGCTGGATGCTCCTGCATCAGACTCCGAAGGTTAAAATAATCATGATCTCTTGATCATGTGCTTCCGACCTTTGTCCTCCTGGATCCCATACTTTGTTCTTTAATTTTTCTTTAGTTTCTGCTGTTGTTTGTTGCTGTTCTCCAAGTTTCCACACTTTATGTTGCTTTGCCCCACTAGCTATGCTTTCACAGTCTGTTGTTGTCTTTCTCTTGCTGTTGCTTGGCCTTCTTACTGCTACTTTCTTCTGAGGCATCTTCATCATCAATCTTATTATTATTTCAATCTATATGTCCAATTTATATTTTGACTAATAATTACTTTGCCATTTTTTGTTGTACTCTATCCACTCATCTTCAAACTGTTATTTACTATCTTCTCTTTGAAGTTGTTGGATTCTTATTACCACCCTTTCACCCTTACCCTCTTGTGACTTTCTAAACAACCTCCGTTCAATATCTGTATATTTACTTTCAATAAATAAATTATCCTTCAATTCCCTTTGTACTTGATTCCTCTCAAATACATCACTATATTGTTCATCAATTCCAGCATATTTTCCTTTCTCTTCCTTGACAACCCTCAGTAATTGTCCTTCACTTCCTTGACTGATTCTGAGAGTCAATTTAACTTCTCCAAGCACGGTATCTTCATGCTTTTCATCTTCCTCATCAGGGTGTCTATCCTGACAACTTCCATTCTTCTTCAGTGCTAAAATTGACTCTTCAACTTGAAACATGTCTCTCTCATTTTCATCAAATCCTGTAATCATAAAACAATTATCAGAATTAAAAATATAAGGCCTCATTACATTTTCCCTTTCTGGAAACATCTCAGTATTCTGCTATGAGGTTTCCTTCAATTCCTTTGTCAACACATCAATATGTTGATTTAAACTCTTCTTCATATCATTTGTTTTAATGATATCTCTATGCTCTGGTTCACAATAATGAGCTCCTCCTTCTGTAATGTCAATTTGTTGAACTTTTATTACCATTCTCTTTTCCTTATGATTTTCTTTCATGACAATTTCTTTGTCTTCCTTTTTCAGCAATTTATCCTGAGTATATGTCCTTTGCTTTTCCACCTTTCTTCTTTGAAAGTCTAATTTTCTATATAAGTCAATAATTTCAATTGGAAATTTTAAACAATTTTC
Organism: Pinus taeda; assembly: GCA_000404065.3. NCBI lineage: Eukaryota > Viridiplantae > Streptophyta > Pinopsida > Pinales > Pinaceae > Pinus > Pinus taeda. The sequence goes on from APFE030364329.1 coordinate 104,729, forward strand.
CATACCTTCCTTTGTTATTGAGCAATCATTAGATGTCCTTTCTCCCTTTGCTAAATCTTTTACATAGACTTCTTCTTTCTTAAATTCTGTGATTGTCTTTTCTTTGTCTTGAGACAAATATGCCTCCCTTTCTTCTTCAATACACTTTGCTTTGCTGTCTCTCTGTAAACCTTCTTCAAGAGCTATCCTTGCGCCATCATCTGCATTAATATTTTCCCACATTTGTTCTTCATTAATAACATTAATCACATTCATTAGATTACCTCTCTGAGATAATATTCCTTCATTCTTCATCATAATAAGATTATGATCTTCCATCTTTATGAAAATTTTAAATGGCTATCTTCTCTCATTAAGTAACTCATCCATAGACTCTTTTTACTGTAACTAGTCAAATTCTTCCTCTTCTGAGAAATTACCTTTGTCACATTTTACTTCAAGATCTTCATCCATCCTAAAGACATCTTCACAAAGTTGCTTTTCTTCTGTAATACCTGCAATAATACACAAATTATCAGTTTTAAAAACATGAGACCTTGTGGTCTCACTTGATGCTTTAGTCATCATATCTCCTTGCTATCTTGAATTCTCATAATAATTCATAAGATCTTCCACAGATCTCCAGCCTTCATCTTCACCTTGTTTTGCTTCACAAATGGAAACTTCCATTTCCAACTTAGGTTCTTTGAGTTTTACCCCCATCCACTTCACTTGCTTTTGTTGTAGCCTTCTTTGTAACTTAGACCACGTCATTGCGTTTTTCTTCAAGACCCAACCTTGTCTTTGGTTTTCCTCTAGTAGCATCCTTAATACATCGAGTTTTTATTTTAACTTCGCAATCTCCTTGTCAAGATCCTCTTGACTCATTCTCTTGCCATTTTCCTTGGAATCCTCCTTCTTCACTTTTCTTTTGTTGTGGTCTTCCTCAGAACCTCTGTTATCTCTATTATAACCATCAATAGTCATCTCCTTCTCTATCTTCATGAGTTCCTCACTCACTTACTATGAGCTGCAATAAAGCCTCTGCCATAGCAAGTCCTCCTTACTGCCACTTACCTCACCAAGCTATCCTATGTACTTGGTATTTTGGCAAGCACTTGGTTCTCTATTCTCACAAACCTCTTTGAGCACTTCTCTCTGCTCCTTCTAGGCTTCAAATCATCTGTACCTTTTAAGAACACAACTTTCCTCTTGTATTTCAATCACAATGAAATACTAGGTTCTGGCCACCTCTTCTTTCACTAAGAAATTCTTACCAGCTTTCTTCATCCCTTAGCAATTCTACCCACATCCTCTGTGGTATTTCCTTTATGATATTTTCGTGAGCTGCAACAAAACCTCTGTAGTAACAAGTCCCCCTTGCTACGTGATACCTCACTAAGCTTCTCTCCTCTGAGCTTAGTCTTTTGGCATCTCTCTGGTTCTCTCCTTTGGAACCAATTGAGCACTCCTTGCTCTAGGTTGCTGCAATCTTCTCACCTTCTTATACCGCTACCTTCAAGACCTCTGCATGATCTTTTTCTACCATTCACCTACACTTCGAATGGATTTTTCATTGTTTCCTTTGCATCTGCAAATTCTGCTACACTTTATCTCTGTGTGCCTACTATTTGTCAGATTTAAAATCTGATCTCCTCTTTCCTGCATACACACCTTCAAAACATATCTCTATTCTAAGTTTTCTCAAAGAATTCTTACATGCAAAATTTCCTTGTTCTGCTCTGATACCAAATTTGATGCAGCCCAAGCTGAACATACCCACAGTATGCAAATAAAATTGCATGTCACACTATGTCCTAGGAATTCCAAAACTCTATACGTAGGGAAACCTTCCATAACCCAAGGTTTAACTCTCTTTAATTAAATGATTAAGCGGAAGCTATTTAATCATATATTAATTGAATTACATCCGTGGATTTCCTTACAGCCTGATCCACAACAAACCTGACCAATCACCATCAACCATGTGTCACATAGCTTACGTATTCATTTCAACATTTGACTTTATGCACTCCAAATCTCCACCATCGATCTGTCTCGCTTGATCCAATGGCTATTTCATCACCCTCTCACCAACTAGCTTGGCCGATCTCCACCGTTGACCAATCCCGCTCGATCCAACGGCTATTGCATAATCTCGCATGAAATCGTGCACGACCGATATCAGGTTGAGAGCGCGCGAGAAAAGTATTTTTCTCGTGTTACGTGTTTCCCGCTAAGGTTAATCGCATGAATTTGTGAAATACCATTTCCAGCCTTTAAGGCATGCGAGATACTGCTTACCACCTATGAATACGGCTCCATCATTCAGCACGTTTTCCACCCTTCTGTCGACCTGTGCCTTGATGTGATCCATCCATCTATTAACTTAATCTCCTGCGATAAGATCTTCATTGCTCATATTCCATTAATCTTGTTCATTGATCCGACTGATCCAATGGTTCCTGTGCACTGTTGCTTCATTACTTCTTACTTTCACTGATTTCGATCTTTGATTGCTCTTCCGCTTGAATCCTTCCTTAAATTTGTTCTGCATATTATTCAATTAGACTCCAACACTGTCCAATCATCACAATACTCCTCTGAGCACTGTCCTCTCTCTCAGATTATTTTTGAATTCCCTGCACACTTATGTTTTGTAGAATTACTCTAATCCACACACAATTTATAATTCAATTACTCAATACACACCACACAAACTCAGAAATTGCACTTTTTCATTAATAAATAAATATTTACACAATGAATTCCTTCTCGACCTGATCTTCTATATCAGTGGCCTTTCCTTTCCTTCCCATAGGCTTACAGTCAAACCTTATCTAATCTCTGAACTCTAATTCTCACTCTAACGAACTGACCCTCTCTATGCCTTTTACACTTACATTTATACAAAAGGTTCTGTTAACCAATTCTGGTTCAGATCCTTAATCTACTGAACCAAATCCTGAATATCCTCTAAGTCCACTTTTGACTCCACTAATCCCTAATAATCATCTCTAGTTCCACAAACCATGAAACTAATTTCTAATCTAAGGTTTACAATTGATTTCCAAATCTCTCAATCCTCACTAATCACTCGTCATCACTCATGTTCTCCTACATTCGAGAGCATTTACAAATATCCTCACAATATCTAATTAATTCCTATTCCAATCACTCAAAACATTAATAATTACATTAATTGGATACATAGGAATCCACCTTCCTTGAAAACACAAGACCCCCTAAGTTAACTAGAATATAATGAAATTGCTGAGCTGGATGCTCCTGCATCATTGGGACTCTCCAACTGTATGCACAACACTGTATCCATGTGGTTGCAACCTAATTTCTCCAGTTCAAAGTGTGTGACCCCATATTCTAAGCCGAAATTCCAGGTCATCCTCTAGATCACTACTCGGAACTCAATGAGACTTTCCAGAATGATAATTGACATCAAGACAGATCCATTCATACAAAAATTAATAAAATACTTGACCTATCGAGGCTTAACCATGAAATTCATTTCATCAAACATATGATGGACATGGAAGTTACAAGTCATGAATGCATGTCTAATCATAATAGTTTGAGATTCACCTAAGAATCACTAAGAAGGATTTATGCCCTCTCCACATAGCTGAAAAAAACACTCATTGGTCCATGCATTCATTAACCATTCATATATTCATCAAACATGTCAAGAATCATATACAATATACATTATATAACCAACATATAAACATCAAATAACCAACATATAATCCATGGAAAGTCAACCATAATATCACCGACATAATCAATACACATGCTCATAGATCATAATAAGGAAATGTCTCATATTATCATAGGAAAATACCAACTAAGTCAGGGACTTCCACGTACTGCCCAACCATAGGTTGGGTTGAACTGAATCTCTCTTTCATCCAATTACCCTTGTGCCATATTCAATACTGAATGTGGGATCTCATGAAATAAACTAAAAAAACAAAACCAGGGCATCTAAAGGCTAAACCACCTCAACCCTCAACTAGTGATTCCACCTCATGGTCTAACATCACTAACACCAAATAGATCATTCTCTACACAAGCTGTCTAGGGCTTCAGAGTGTTTGTTCCAACCACAGCTCCAGGAACTAATAACTCAACCCACAACCTTCCAGGGCTCCAAAACGTTTTTCCAACTCAGCTCCAAGTAATAATAACTCAACCCACTAAGGTCTCCAAAGTGTCTGTCCCAACCTAGGCTTCAAGGCTAATAACTCAACCCAATTTGTTCCATGGATTCCAGATCATTTGTCCCAACCAATGGCTCTAGGACTAGTAACTCAAACCAAAACCATAAGGAACTTGAGCACCAATAAGAAAACAACAATTAGAAAAGCACACAAAACCATGGCTATCCAGGAAATGGCAAGGTAAGGATAAAACCATTGTCAATCCAGGCAAATCTCCTTGCCAATGATAACATGTACTAAGAAACCACATGTATGTACCATGCATGCCAAAGCTAACAAGGAAATCATACATGCAACTTGATACTTGCAAAGCAATCCAACTATAGCCACTGATCCACCTGTTCCCTTACACTTTCCTGCTTTCCTTTTCCTTCCTTCTCTAAATCCAATGTATGCCAAAGTGCTCTAAGAATACTCTAAGTGTGCAAGAGTATAAGAGAGTGATGAATATAAGAGAGCTCCACCCAAGAACTGTCAAAAGGCTCACATACTGATAAAAGCAGTGAACTGATCATCATAAGCCTTTTGATCATTGAGGCCTCTATTTTCTTCATTTTCCTCGATTTTATTTCAATTCCCCCCTCATGTAAACCTATGACCTTTCATATCCCTTTTCTCCTATTTCCCATTATTTCATAAATAAAATGCCAATTAATTCCACTTTTCCTTTTCCAATGCCTTCTACAATTTCCTTAACCATAAATAAATTGAAAGTGATCCTCACTAGGATGTTTTTTCCCACCATTCAACTTGGTATATGTGTCCCATCACCTTGGTATTATATTTTTTTTACATGGAAACTTAATTTGGGGTTGTTACAAACCCCTCCCGCTTGGGGAAAGCCGTCCTCGGTGTTCAGTGACACCTATAACCAACAAAACATACTATCTATGTAGCTATAACACAACTCATTGTAGTATTTACAACATATCATTTGCTAAAAACTTAACCACCATATTGCTTATGGAGCTTTATAACCCAACTTGTTGTAGTATGTACAATGACAAACACATATACTCATGCACATTTGCTTCAAATAACAAATAATCATATTTTCTATGGGGCTTTATAAACACAACTTGTTACAATATTTACAATAATATACACATATATACATTTGCACATTTTCTTCAACCAACAAGTAAAAGGATATGATGCTCGCATCAGTGACAAGGGAATCTAGATGCTCACACATCCACCCTAAAAGGTAATACCAAGATTCACCTCCTTTCCAATAAGTGCAGAATCCGCTACCAAAATCAAGGTTCACATCCAATGTCTAACGCTAAAATCCTTGCGCTACCTCTTCTCTCAGTGAACAATTACTGACTCATTGTTCCAGGGCACACTCCCAATGTGTTTCTGATGCCATCTAGCAATGCTGATGACTAAAAAAAAATCATTCGCTGACCTTCCCTTCTCTGCTACATAGTCCCTCGAGCAGTCCATTCACCCCCTTCCGTGCAATCACACACCTTCCAAGTTCCACTAGCATCCTCATCTTGGGAGATCCATCCCCTGGCAAGTTTTCCTTGCATCAGGAGGTTGATAAACCAAGGCATATACCTACCTCAAAACCATCATACCGATCATAGCATGATCATGGAAATCAATGTACACTATTGGGTACCAGTGTCCTGCAATAGTCCTACTCCTGAAGTGATTTACTAACATATTGCTACCTGTTCCAATTCCTTTTTGTTTCTACTGCTAATTCTTACAGCCAGTTTCAACCATCCAAACTAGGAGTTTCCCGCTTTCCTATACCAAGCACATAATTTCCTTTAGACCCAAAATTAATTAAAATAAATTCAAATCATACCTCATTGGTGACCCGTAAATAAGGTACACTTACAATTATGTTTATTTCATGTTACAACAAGTTAAATTAGCTCTTAAATCAAATCATCATGTATAAACATATCACATCCGATTAGCTCAAAACTCAATCGTCATAAATCAAAATAATAGATCACATGTAACCATCATAAATATGAGTCATAGATCACATGCATAATAAAACTAAAATAAAATACTGATACTTATCCTTCAATCAGTCCTTTCTCTTGACTGTGTTCTTTATCCTTTTTGTACACACACTGAATCAGTTGCCACACGTGGAAGGTGTTATCACTGACAAATTTCGATGCTAAATGTCTGCAAATAAGCACATAAACCCTTTTAGCAGTTTCGCAACGCAAAATGTTTAGGTGATTTCAGTAGCGCATAATTCATAATTTGCACTGGCTACGCTACGGAATTGAGGATTTGTCCGAAACCATTGCTCACTCATATCACTTTTGTCTCCTATGAGTTCTGTGGGAATATGATATATGCATAGAAAAGCCTGTTTCAGCAAATTGATGGTGAAAATTTGTAATTCATCTGTGTTATGGCTACAGGCTTGCTTGCCTTCTAGTAAGAGTTTACAGCTTCAGAGTTCTTTTCGTGCAGTTCATAAAATGGTCTTTAATGGTTCTGAAAAGTCGTATTCTTCTATCATTATGGATCATCATGATACCTATTTCATCAGACTCTTGTTTCATCTTCTGGTGGTAGTTCCTTTACAGGTTCCTGTGGATGAAAGTCCCTTGTTTCGTCTCTATCAAGATTGTGCTTTTGGGCTTATATTTCTCAAGATATGGAAAAAATTAGTATTGCCGGGTCAAATGGATTCAAATTGCGCCAAGGGTGTGAAATTGTAATAGCAACACCTGGTCGTCTGCTTGACTGTCTTGAAAGAAGATATGCTGTCCTGAATCAATGTAACTATGTTGTTCTGGATGAAGCAGATCACATGATTGACTTGGGTTTTGAGTCACAATTTGTTGGAGTTTTAGATGCTATGCCTTCAAGCAACTTGAAGCCTAAGAATGAGGATGAGGAGCTGGACGAAAAGAGGATATATAGAACATATATGTTCAGTGCAACAATGCCACCTACTGTGGAACGGTTAGCTCGCAAGTATCATAGAAGGGAAAGACAGACACAGTTTCAGATGGACTGGATGCAAATGCTACACAGGCATGCAATTCTGTAACAGATGCACAGAAAAGGTGGAGGCGCCTCAAGCACACAATGACTGATGTTAACCGTATGACTGCTTGCAAGTCTTCAAATTATGATCTTCTGGAAGAAGAAGCTGTTGGAGGAAATCAAAAGTGTTCATTGTATGCAAAAGGAGATGCAGGAAGCATGGGAGCAGCAGCATTTGAAGGAGTGAGGACCACAGCACGAAGCAGACGGAAAGGTAGAAAAGGGATGGAAGGATTGCTTGTGAGACAGGACAAAGGCTTCATTGCTTTTATTCAGAACTTTTATGTAACCTGCTTGAAGCTCCCTATCACTCACTTCTTAATTGGGGTCTTCCTTGTTCCAGTTGCACTTGGGTTACTTTTCACACCGTTGTATCTGTTGGATATTGATGGGCTGAGTTTTGATGGGGTAACAGATGAAAATTTTAAATGACAGTCCTGTATCATCTACCAAATATCGGTGTTCTGCTCTTTTGAATGTGTTTCTTTATGCATTGTCTCTTTCAACAACATTTGGAGGATCTCCAGTTGCTGCAGTGTCTCCTTTTTGCCTACTTGTGGCAAATATGAACACACTAATGGCGCAGTTTCTGTTTGTCTTTCTTAGTGGAGCTGTTTTTGCACGCATGTCACAACCGTCACAGCCGATTCGATGTGCTAAGAAAGCGATAATCAAGACTGATGATGTTACTGTCAATCCAGGAGAGTATTCTGAAGAAAAGTTCAAGGTATTTGCTGTAAGGAATGGCGTCTCAGAAAGTTAATCCTGCCAAGGTTTCTATGGCTGCTAATTTTCAAAAGGGATGAGAAAGTCTCGCGAGCGAAGCGCTGCACCGATGAAGATGTATAGCGGTGATAGAGGCGGTGATAGACGACAGCTAGGTATGGAGACTGCACCTAGTGGGGATAACTCATAGCCTCTGCCTGTAAACCTTAAGAAGCTTATATGGAATAGCCAAAGACCTTCAAAATTGATACGAGATTAAAGGGGCTTGAAGTGTTTGAACATTTCCTCCCTGCAATTATATTAAATGTAAATTATATGCCTAACGCATCTGGTACAAGGGTTTTAAACTGCTTCACCTATTTTATCTCGAGTAGAACTCGAAAGTCGCTAGTGGCAGTCTTTGTGTTCTAGTGCAGTTGCGTGTGTCGGGAGGTCGTGATACAACTCGACAGGAATTGGTTTTAGGACTTGTTCACTTTGCGGAGAAACAGTGAAGTTGCAAGGGATGACAGAGGGAACGCCGCTCCAGCAGGGCAAGAGGAGGAGAAGAAGCCCTTGGATCAGGGAGCTCACATCAATTTGAAGGTCAAAGGCCAGGATGGGAATGAAGTACTTTTTCGGATTAAGCAGAGCATCAATTGCCAGCTTCATCAAGATTTGTCTATTCTTTTGCTGATCAGATCAAATAAAAGCAAATCCTTAGGTTGGTCATACTAATCCACTTAAAGAAGGTCAGGAACTTTTTCGGAAAGGTCTATTAAGTGAAGTTGTGCTTGTTTTGGAAGCAGGAGTGTTAAAGAATCCTGACAATGCAGAAGGTTGGCGGCTGCTTGGTATTACACACGCAGAAAATGATGATGATCAACAGGCCCTTGACTTGAAGCCTAACTATGTACGTGCATGGGCAAATATGGGTATCAGCTTTGCTAACCAGGGACGCTATGAAGAGTCTATCTGTTACTATGTAAGAGCATTAGTGATGAACCCAAAGGCTGAAAATGCTTGGCAGTATTTACGGATTTCTCTCAACTGTGCTGCACGGACAGAATTGTTGGAAGCCTGTGATATGCGGGATCTTGATACTCTCATGAAAGAATTTCCACTGTGAGGTCATGAGTTAGTTTACCACACTTCGGGATATCTGGAACAGTTTGCTAGAATTTTGGCTTTCACACATGTAAATGGAACAACACATCAAGGACCGACAAACAGGGGCCTATGTTTCAGGGTAACAGAAAGATGTGTCATTGAAGACAAACATGGAGCATTAAAGGTTCATCAAAGCTATCTCAGCCAAACTCCAGATGTCAAATAGAATTTGAGTCCTATTTGATTTAGAAGTCTAGAAGATCTAATAGAATTAGAATTCAATTGTCTTAGGATTCCAGCGCTGTAAATTAATAGTCAGCTGCAATTATTAGTTAGTTAAAAGTTAGTAGGTGTCATCATAGGCAAAATCGAATTCCCCTCATGCTGGAGGAGGAATATCGATTAGTTAGAGTTGTGTTGCTATATATAGCTGAATGATCTTTGTAACAGGGGTTGGATGTTTATGCAATAAAAACAGAGTTATATTGGCCTGTGTATAAATCTTTTTTTTACAGTAATAGAAAGACTGTTTATTCTTCCCAAGATTCATACTTTGTTGAATGCTCAAGATGTTTGTGGTTCTGTTTGATCTTTTGTGTTTTACAGCTTGATAAGTATACAATCACTCTGAATTCACCTAGTGCTCAGACTTCCTGTGTATACTTATAAGTTGAGGTTCTGGTCCTTCATATTTTACAGCTCTTTAGGTACACAATCACTCTGAATTCACCTAGTGCTCAGACTTCCTGTGTGTACTTACGAGTTGATGGTTATTTGAGAAATGTCTTGAATGTTTAAACATTACATGCCTTGGCTTCTATGAATGAGCAGTTGATAGTTTACTGAAAAGATGTTTGACTCCATAAGCCCAATGGAAGAGATGTTATGTTGTCTGTCCAACCAGCATGTTTACTAAATTTTCATTTCAAGAGTTAGCCCTCTTTGTGCTTAAAGATAAATCAATAGTTTATTTTGAGAGAGCCCTCTCAGGT
>APFE030364329.1:114808-192629 GCA_000404065.3 Pinus taeda
TGTCAAGCAAATTTCTGTTTGTCACAAATGGATAAGGCACTGGATCTGCATGTTCTTAGTGTACCACAAGGGCACACTATCCAAAGTGGAGCCACTGTTATCACTGACAAATTTCGATGCTAAATGTCTGCAAATAAGCACATAAACCCTTTTAGCAGTTTCGCAACGCAAAATGTTTAGGTGATTTCAGTAGCGCATAATTCATAATTTGCACTGGCTACGCTACGGAATTGGGGATTTGTCCGAAACCATTGCTCACTCATATCACTTTTGTCTCCTATGAGTTCTGTGGGAATATGATATATGCATAGAAAAGCCTGTTTAAGCAAATTGATGGTGAAAATTTGTAATTCATCTGTGTTATGGCTACAGGCTTGCTTGCCTTCTAGTAAGAGTTTACAGCTTCAGAGTTCTTTTCGTGCAGTTCATAAAATGGTCTTTAATGGTTCTAAAAAGTCGTATTCTTCTATCATTATGGATCATCATGATACCTATTTCATCAGACTCTTGTTTCATCTTCTGGTGGTAGTTCCTTTACAGGTTCCTGTGGATGAAAGTCCCTTGTTTCGTCTCTATCAAGATTGTGCTTTTGGGCTTATATTTCTCAAGATATGGAAAAAATTAGTATTGCCGGGTCAAATGGATTCAAATTGCGCCAAGGGTGTGAAATTGTAATAGCAACACCTGGTCGTCTGCTTGACTGTCTTGAAAGAAGATATGCTGTCCTAAATCAATGTAACTATGTTGTTCTGGATGAAGCAGATCACATGATTGACATGGGTTTTGAGTCACAAGTTGTTGGAGTTTTAGATGCTATGCCTTCAAGCAACTTGAAGCCTGAGAATGAGGATGAGGAGCTGGACAAAAAGAGGATATATAGAACATATATGTTCAGTGCAACAATGCCACCTACTGTGGAATGGTTAGCTCGCAAGTATCATAGAAGGGAAAGACAGACACAGTTTCAGATGGACTGGATGCAAATGCTACACAGGCATGCAATTCTGTAACAGATGCACAGAAAAGGTGGAGGCACCTCAAGCACACAATGACTGATGTTAACCGTATGACTGCTTGCAAGTCTTCGAATTATGATCTTCTGGAAGAAGAAGCTGTTGGAGGAAATCAAAAGTGTTCATTGTATGCAAAAGGAGATGCAGGAAGCATGGGAGCAGCAGCATTTGAAGGAGTGAGGACCACAGCACGAAGCAGACGGAAAGGTAGAAAAGGGATGGAAGGATTGCTTGTGAGACAGGACAAAGGCTTCATTGCTTTTATTCAGGACTTTTATGTAACCTGCTTGAAGCTCCCTATCACTCACTTCTTAATTGGGGTCTTCCTTGTTCCAGTTGCACTTGGGTTACTTTTCACACCGTTGTATCTGTTGGATATTGATGGGATGAGTTTTGATGGGGTAACGGATGAAAATTTTAAATGACAGTCCTGTATCATCTACCAAACATCGGTGTTCTGCTCTTTTGAATGTGTTTCTTTATGCATTGTCTCTTTCAACAACATTTGGAGGATCTCCAGTTGTTGCAGTGTCTCCTTTTTTCCTACTTGTGGCAAATATGAACACACTAATGGCGTAGTTTCTGTTTGTCTTTCTTAGTGGAGCTGTTTTTGCACGCATGTCACAACCGTCACAGCCGATTCGATGTGCTAAGAAAGCGATAATCAAGACTGATGATGTTACTGTCAATCCAGGAGAGTATTCTGAAGAAAATTTCAAGGTATTTGCTGTAAGGAATGGCGTCTCAGAAAGTTAATCCTGTGAAGGTTTCTATGGTTGCTGATTTTCAAAAGGGATGAGAAAGTCTCGCGGGCGAAGCGCTGCACCGATGAAGACGTATAGCGGTGATAGAGGCGGTGATAGACGACAGCTAGGTATGGAGACTGCACCTAGTGGGGATAACTCGTGGCCTCTGCCTGTAAACCTTAAGAAGCTTATATGGAATAGCCAAAAGACCTTCAAAATTGATACGAGATTAAAGGGGCTTGAAGTGTTTGAACATTTCCTCCCTGCAATTATATTAAATGTAAATTATATGCCTAACGCATCCAGTACAAGGGTTTTAAACTGCTTCACCTATTTTATCTCGAGTAGAACTAGAAAGTCGCCAGTGGCAGTCTTTGTGTTCTAGTGCAGCTGCGCGTGTCGGGAGGTCGTGATACAACTCGACAGGAATTGGTTTTAGGACTTGTTCACTCTGCTGAGAAACAGTGAAGTTGCAAGGGATGACAGAGGGAACGCCGCTCCAGCAGGGCAAGAGGAGGAGAAGAAGCCCTTGGATCAGGGAGCTCACATCAATTTGAAGGTCAAAGGCCAGGATGGGAATGAAGTATTTTTTCGGATTAAGCAGAGCATCAATTGCCAGCTTCATCAAGATTTGTCTATTCTTTTGCTGATCAGATCAAATAAAAGCAAATCCTTAGGTTGGTCATGCTAATCCACTTAAAGAAGGTCAGGAACTTTTTCGGAAAGGTCTATTAAGTGAAGTTGTGCTTGTTTTGGAAGCAGGAGTGTTAAAGAATCCTGACAATGCAGAAGGTTGGCGGCTGCTTGGTATTACACACGCAGAAAATGATGATGATCAACAGGCCCTTGACTTGAATCCTAACCATGTACGTGCATGGGCAAATATGGGTATCAGCTTTGCTAACCAGGGACGCTATGAAGAGTCTATCTGTTACTATGTAAGAGCATTAGTGATGAACCCAAAGGCTGAAAATGCTTGACAGTATTTACGGATTTCTCTCAGCTGTGCTACACGGACAGAATTGTTGGAAGCATGTGATATGCAGGATCTTGATACTCTCCGGAAAGAATTTCCACTGTGAGGTCATGAGTTAGTTTACCACACTTCGGGATATCTGGAACAGTTTGCTAGAATTTTGGCTTTCACACATGTAAATGGAACAGCACATCAAGGACCGACAAACATGGGCCTATGTTTCAGGGTAACAGAAAGATGTGTCATTGAAGACAAACATGGAGCATTAAAGGTTCATCAAAGCTATCTCAGCCAAACTCCAGATGTCAAATAGAATTTGAGTCCTATTTGATTTAGAAGTCTAGAAGATCTAGTAGAATTAGAATTCAATTGTCTTAGGATTCCAGCGCTGTAAATTAATAGTCAGCTGCAATTATTAGTTAGTTAAAAGTTAGTAGGTGTCATCATAGGCAGAATCGAATTCCCCTCATGCTGGAGGAGGAATATCGATTAGTTAGAGTTGTGTTGCTATATATAGCTGAATGATCTTTGTAACAGGGGTTGGATGTTTATGCAATAAAAATTGAGTTATATTGGCTTGTGTATAAAGCTTTTTTTTACAGTAATAGAAAGACTGTTTATTCTTCCCAAGATTCATACTTTGTTGAATGCTCAAAATGTTTGTGGTTCTGTTTGATCTTTTGTGTTTTACAGCTTGATAAGTATACAATCACTCTGAATTCACCTAGTGCTCAGACTTCCTGTGTATACTTATAAGTTGAGGTTCTTGTCCTTCATGTTTTATAGCTCTTTAGGTACACAATCACTCTGAATTCACCTAGTGCTCAGACTTCCTGTGTGTACTTACGTGTTGATGGTTATTTGAGAAATGTCTTGAATGTTTAAACATTACATGCCTTGGCTTCTATGAATGAGCAGTTGATAGTTTACTGAAAAGATGTTTGACTCCATAAGCCCAATGGAAGAGATGTTATGTTGTCTGTCCAACTAGCATGTTTACTAAATTTTCATTTCAAGAGTTAGCCCTCTTTGTGCTTAAAGATAAATCAATAGTTTATTTTGAGAGAGCCCTCTCAGGTTAGGGAGGCTAATCCTTAACTAAAAGTCTGGTCTGAAATAGTTACATAAGGTCTTACTGATTAGCAGCCATCAATATTGGTTTTGTGATAACAGAAGGCACCCAACACTTCTCTTCTCTTCAATCACATACACATACACACAACGTACAACACCACACAATACATACACCTACACCCTGTGTACATTACAACACATACACCTACACTTGATGTACAACACAACACATATACATACACACCATACAATACAACAAATACACATGTCACGATACAACGATTACACAATACATAGAACACCATTCCACATGTACACAACATCACTTGCATAACATGTACACAACACCACCTGCACAATGTGTACACAACATCTCATGTACACAACACCACATGTACAAAACACCAGCTTCACAATGTGTACACAACAACACTTGCACAATGTGCACACAACACCAGATGTACCACATGTACAAAACACCACATGAACACAACACCACATGCACATAACACCACATGTACATGACACCACATGTACAACATGTACAAAACACCACATGTACAACATGTACAAAACACCACATGTACACAACAACATATGTACACAACACCGAATATGCAACATGCACACAACACTATATGTACACCGTACTGCATATACAACATGTAAACAACACCGCATATGCAACAAGCACACAACACTGTATGTACACAATACCACATATACAACATGTATACAACACCATATATACATCCATATACCACACTTTCTCTACCAGACAACCTTACCTATAGTGTCTTTCCACCATCTGTGTTTGTCCCAACATGTCATAGATTACACTACTTTCATTCCGCTGATGTGTTCCTCAACATCACCTGTCATAGCATAAACATAGGCATAATATATGCACATAATATCAATACATATCCACATGGTACTAACCTCATATATTTGTTAGGGCTACTCTTCCACTTGATACCAGGAACCTCTTCATGCCATTCACCTGCATAAGCAATCATTCCTCCACAAGCATGACCCTTGACGACCTTGTCAGGAAATGACATACATACATACATACATACATACATATAAATACATAAACATTATCATAAAAAAATCATTATCCCTAACAACCTTGTTAGACAATGGCATATATATATATATATATATATATATATATATATATATATATATATATATATATATATATATATATATATATATATAGATATAGATATATATATATATATCTATATATATAATCATTAGCATAAAATAATCATTATTCCTGACGACCCTGTCAGACAATGACATACATACATACATGTATACATATATAGACATCAACATAATCATGATCACAACATAATTACCATATATCATAAGTTCAGGGTTAAGAGAACTTCCTTTATTCGTGCACAACATGCACAACATTGAGAACAATAGTTCCCAATATAGCCAAGGAATATTATGCCTCAAATCGATTTAATTTTCTTTCCTGTTATCTTTCTCATCATTGTCTTTCCATCATCCATTTATCCCAATGGCCCCAACCAATCCAACTAGTTTTCATGTTCTTGCCTTCAGTTGCCCTTGTGCATGCACCATGCTTCATCTAGGTCTTACATTAACTGTTGGGTTTCATTCAACTCTCTCTGAGCTCCATTAACTTTCTTCTTTCCCCAACTAATCCCTAAGACCCTCAAAACACAAAGGGAAATAACAAGAAATAAATAATAAGACAACCATGAAAAAACAATAGAAATATGACACCACAAGCAAAGTGGCATGGCCATGCACCAAAAATAGTACAAAACTAGCAACGTACACCATGACTCAACACCATGGGTTCCTAATTCTTCTAAGGGAAAGCTCAACCTGAGCCTTCTTCAAGATTTCATGGTAGTTTCTTTTGCCATGAAATCCCCTGCATCATACTCCCATGAACACACAACTGTTAGTGCATAAATAAATATAACAACATACTAGTACCTTACCTTGTTGTGCAAAGAATGCTGCCTTGTAACTAAACACCTACACATATATCATATCTCAAAGGACTCCCATTCCTTGAAGAATCTATCCATAACTAGAACCAATTTTTATACTTGTCAAATACATGTTCATGAATATAACACATATCCACGTAATATCACACAAAATCAAGGTCAATAAGACTTCATGTATGTAAGGCACTCATTCATTTGAAATTGTGGCTTCCAAACATAGCCAAAAGAATTCTCACCAAATTCCTTTCTTTTACCTTTTTTCCTTGTTGAAATTGAGTCTTATTATGTGCTATCACATCACCCAATAGTTAGTTATATAAACAAACCATCTGTTCCTTTGTCATGCTAATGCCAAGCATGTTGCCCTATAACTGTTCACACATTTCAGTCACATGTTCCAAAGATCAAGACATTGTGTCTATTAATTTGAAATCAACCTTTACCAAGACTAACATCCATTTAATAATCAACTCACATTCATTAGTCATAATACTACAACTAGCACCCACTTGCACTCAAGTACATATTAGTTGTCTTTGCACATATTATGTTAGTACAACCATAATAAAACAAGATCATTCCTTCATGCAATATTATAGAGACATACACATATCATGAAATTAATCAAACATTCAAACAATCTGTAAACATACCATGTTAGATAAACCAAATAGATGACATAATCAAACTCATACCTTAATGTATCTTAGGGGAGGCTATCACATCTGCACAACTTAGTCGAGGTTAGCACGACACAATATTACAAGTATATCGACTCATACCTGAATATCATAACCAAAACCATCTGCACAGGCCAATCCAAATTAACATGATATATATAACATCAAGATCTTAGTTGCAATGGCCATAATCATCGTGCATATGACCGCAAGGCATATAACAACAAGTTACTACCATTTATGACTATCTGACGCATGTGCATATGATTTTGTTGTTCAACTAGCATCTATCATGCATGTAACCACAACAATAATAGAATGATCGACATGTATATAACCATAATGCATATAAAAAACATTAACCAACATACTTGCATGCCAAACATACAAACTTGTATGACGATATTCTCTTACCCCGTGGTCCAGTGGTGCAACATCACTCTGATGATTTGCATATCTTGCTTCATATCAAAAAACATATGACCCTCATAACATACCAACAACATCATGATGACACACATTTCATACAATGACCTCATGCATGAAAAACTTAACCATGAAAATGCATGCATAACAACATGCATCTAGCCCATCCAGTCCAAGTGTTTGAATCATGCTCGCATACCACCCTGTAACTACCCCTCACACAATTTCTCAGTTTCATCGGCTTACCGGGGTAAAAAGGAGAGGAGGATCTACTATGAAATGACTTGAACTCCTAGATCCAATTAAGGAATTAGGGCTGACTAATGACTATAAAATGACAACTAAACACATCCCACATGGACTACAGGTCACTTAGAGGTTGAAAAACCACCCTAGGTGGCCAAACCCTGAGCTAGACCTCTTTTTCTTAGCCCTAGGCCCATAACCATACCCACAATAAGGCCTCCATATAGTTGGGAGCCTCCAACCACATGCACAACACTTCATCCACGTAGTTGCCACCCAATTTCTCTATTTCAGAGGGTGCAGACCCAGATTCTTAGCCTAAATTCCAGGTCAGCCTCTATACCATTACTTAGAACTCAATGAGACTTTCCAGAATGATAGTTGACATCAAGACAAAGCCATTCATACAAAACTTAATCAAATAATTGACCTATCTAGGAATAACGATGATAATCATTTCGTCAAACATATGATGAACATGAAAGCTACAGGTCATGAATGCATATTTGATCATAATAGTCTGAGATTCACCTGAGAATCACCAAGAAGGCCCTATGTTGTCTTCGCATAGCTGCAACAACACTTATTATTCCATGCATTCATCAACCATTCATATATTCATCAAACATGTAAATAACCATATACAATATACATCATATAACCAACAAATAACCAACAAATAACCAACATATAAACCAACAAATAACCAAAATATAAACCATGGCAACTCAAATATAATATCACCAACATAATCAATACATATTCTCATAGATCATAATAAGGAAATGTCTCACATTATCATAGGAAAATACCAACCAAGTCAGGGACTTCCACGTACCACCCGACCATAGATTAGGCTGAACCAAATATCTCTTTCATCCAACCACCCCAGTGCCATATTCCAAGAATGAATGTGGGATCTCATGGAATAAACCAAACAAAACCTAACCAGGGTAACAAGAGGCCAAACCACCTCAACCCTCAACTAGTAATTCCACCCCATGATTGGGCATCACTAACAACAACCAGATCATTCTCTAACCAAGTTTTCCATGGTTCCAGTTTATTTCTTCCAATCATAGCTCCAGGAACTAATAACTCAACCCACAACCTTCCAGGGCTCCAGAGTGTATTTCCAACCTAGCTCTAGGGGCTAGTAACTCAACTTACCAAGGGCTCCAGAGCATTTGTCCCAACCTAGGCTCCAGGACTAGTAACTCAACCCAAGCTATTCCAACCAATGACCCAAGGAACTAGTAAATCAACCCACAAGCATAAGGAACCTGAGCACCAATCATAAAACAACAAGTGGAAAAACCTACAACACCATGGATGTCTAGGAAATGGCAAGGCAAGGCTAAAACCACTGTCAATCCAGGAAAATCTCCATGTCAATGATAACACATACTAATAAACCACATGCATGTACCATGCATGCTAAAACTAGCAAGGAAATCATACATGCAACTCGATACCTGCAAAACAATCCAGTTGTAGCCACTGATCCACCTGTTCCCTTACACTTTCTTGCCTTCCTTTGCCTTCTTTCTCCAAATACAATATATTCCAATGTGCTCCGAGAATACTCTAAGTGTGCAAGAGTATGAAAGAGTGAGTGAATAGAAGAGAGCTCCACCCAAGAACTATCAAAAGGATCACACACTGACAAAAGCCATGAACTGATCCTCATAAGCCCTTTTATCATTGAGGCCTCTATTTTATTCATTTTCCTCTATTTTCCTTCAATTTCCCCCTCATGCAAATATGTGACCTTTCATCTCCCTTTTCTCCTATTTTCCATTATTTCATAAATGAAATGCCAATTAATGCCACTTTGCCTTTGCCAATGCCTTTGCCAATTTCCTTAGCCATAAATAAACCAAAAGTGATCATCACTAGGATGTTTTTGCCACCATTTAGCTTGGAATACATATCCCATGACCTTGGTATTATATTTTTTTACATGGAAACTTAACTTAGGGTTGTTACATTTGAAAACTTAATGATTATTTTTCAAAAGATTGGTTACACTTATGGTTGCCATATCATGTCCAATCAAATAAAATTAAAGTAGAACGAGGAAGGCACATGAAACTTACTGTGATAGACTTTAATGATACTAATGAGCCTATTGTTCTCACATTGCACACTTGGAAGCTATTATTTTGAGTAATTTTTTGGCAATTTTATCGTTGAATCATCTCCCATTGCAAATTCATATGAACAAATCTAAGATCATTCACACCATCTAGGTTTCTGTAAATAATTGTATAAATTTAGATAGTAGCTTTACAAATTTAATTTTAGATACTTTAAGTTTAGATGTAGATAAACATTTGTGGTCTTAATTTTTCGATTGCTCCAAATCAAGTGAGGGTGCAAGGGCTCAATGCATTCTTAATGACCCACAAGGAAATAAATATATGATAGATTATAGGTTAGGGTTCTAATGCATGAATAATGTAGTTGAGTATGAGGCACTGATTCAAGGTCTCAAAAAAACTATTGATCTGAATGTAAAACAATTGAAAGTTATCGTGATTCTAAAATTGTTCTTAAACAAGTAAAAAATGTAATACATTGCATTTCGAAACACCTAAAAAATGATCAAAGTAGGGCATGGAACTTAGTTTTTAATTTTAGTGCATAGGCTATAATTCATGTACTTTGAGCATAAAATTCAAAAGTTGATATGTTCTCTAACATCGCTTCTAAATTAATTCATTCAAATAATTTTTTTTTGAATTGATTTATAGGCCTTTAGTACCTGATAACATTACAAATGTTAGAAATAAAATATTAGAACAATAAAATCAAAATGAATGCATAAATAAAACACAAATTGAAATAGTGCAAAGGAGACATTAATATATGTGGCTCACCGATTTGGGTTACATCCATGGATAAATGATGCAAATATAACTAAAAAAAAGGAATAAAAATAAAATACTTTACTAACTATTTTGCACAAGGAAATGGTCCATCAAAGTCAATAAATAAAAAATGAATTGAATAATTAAAAAATTTGTTGATGAAAAGGAGAGAATTTGACATAAGGCTCTTCATAATGCTTTATGGGTAGACAAATTTACCCCAAAAGTAGCAATCCAAAATTCACCTTGCTTCCATATATATGAAAGGAAGCTATGTTTCCTCATAATATTTTTTTACCCTCTTTATAGTTACCCCACATTGTCAAAGCGAACTTGTGCTCAACAATGCAAAAAAGAGTGAAACTAGAAGAAGAACGAGGAAAGGAACGGGGGGAATTTAATTTACATCAATAGGGTATTAAAAATGGTTGAAAAAACTTCAGTGAATAAAAAGAATTTTAATGTATGCGATTTAGCTCTGAATGGGACAAAACCCAAGATGTAAAATGTAAACATACCAAATTTCAACACCTTTGGCTTGGCTCATTTCAAATATATAAAATTGTTAGCCATTTAACATACATTTTGAAATCATTGGAGGGGTAGTTAGAAGGCCTCCCCATGAATGACCAAATATTAAAGATTTTCACACAATGTTTTATTTTTACACGTTTATTTGCCTATTTACATACTACAATTGTTTGATATTTTATCTGAATTCTTTTGAAATTTTTGAAATTTCTTTTGGTTCTGTTGATTTAACTATTTGTAGATATTTCATTGTTTGCAAGTTTACGTAGTAAAAACTTATTTTGGTGCATAACTGATAGCAATACTCTAGCCATAAATCATTAAGGGTGACTTATTTGAAGTAATCCTTCAATTTAGATTGCATTTTACTACAATGAATCTTTATAATTTATCAATACTTATTTCTTGAAGTTCAATTCCATAAAAATTACTCATATGTTGCCTATTACAAGAGCTTTATTGATTGAAAACAATAAAATAAATATAAAGAATGACTAGAAATGAAAAGAGTTTTTAGACTAAGGTTTTATACCTTAGTTGTTTACTCATCAAAGTAACTTCCATATTACCCTAGTTCCTATCACCCATTCTTTCCATATAAATCAATAAGGTGAAATAAATTGTTTACTAAATAGGAAGTTGAAAGCGTTTAGAGTAGTGTGGAAAATGCGAGTAAACCCATCAGGGCTATGGATGCTCACTAGCGAGGCCATGCTCGTATGATACTGAATCAACTTTATTAAGGTTATGGACGCTTTCTAGTAGTGAAGCAATGCTAAGTCATAAGGAGATGAGGAATATAAGTGAGTAAACATTGGTGGATAGAAAAGCTTTGACTTTTGATTGATTTCATAACTAATTAAAGTAAATTCAAAATTTAATTAATATAAAAGGCTTTGTGAGAAGAATATTGAGTTATGAGTATTTGGAATTTCAAGCTTATTCTTTTTTTTAACACAAAAATGAGTAATATTGTATTAAAGTTTATGCATGGACACAACAAATACACAGGAAATGGATGTACATCGTTTTATCTTACAAACTGATTTCTAGGGATGAAATTTCTACTAGCACTAATATTATAACTAAAAGACACACATAAACTGAGTGTCGATAGCAGAACACTTCACAAAATTGTCCAAGAAGGAAGACACATTTGAATTTAGTGCATAATAGAAGAGAGTGTTGGGATTCTCAACTAAAGGCCTGTTGGGGTTTGGAAGGTAGTTTCCTTGATGTCTGATAGAGGCACTAGATTCAACAATGATCCTTGGTTTGGTAATATTATGGCCTTAAAGGGCGTTTATCTGCTAGCGAAGTGCATCAATTTCATTTTCCTGGTGAGCCATGTTGAATTTAAGCTCTTGGATTTCTTCCATTAAGTTGATGATGATGCTCATCTGTTCTTGCAATTTCACTTAAGTTTCCTTGATCTCCAAGGTCAAGGATTAATCTTGGTGGGAAAATTGTTGACATTTGGGCTGCCCAGCAGAGCTTGAATGGGACCCTCTATGGGTCTTCACTTCCATTGAGGGAAGGGAACATGGATTGAAAAATTTGAATTGTCACAAATAAGAAGTCTATTTAGGGTCAATTGTATTCTAGGAGAGGTGTTGAACACTCAAAATATTACCTACTTTAAGGAGGAATGGAAACATGATCAATATGCACAGAGGCCGGGTGCCAATAAAAACTTGTGGATTAGTAGTCAGATATAGAGACAAGGGCCCAGGAGACCCACCAAAGTTCAAATAAATCTTGGGAGTGAGAGCCTAGAATAATAAAGGGCTGAGTCCATAAACCAAATAAACCATATAGATTTCTAGAGGGACAAAGAGCCACAAAGAGGAGAGAGACTGACTTTTGATTGAAATCGAGCTCAAGGGTTGGAAAAATACTTGAAGAAATTGAAGACCAATTATGGAGTTTGGGAAAATAAGCCTGCATGCATGACTGAAACAATCCAATTCTCAATGAGAAATGCTAAAAGCCCAAAATCCAAGCCTAGTGTCAATATCTCCACGATAACTTGTGTTGTCACACAAAAACCCAGACCATCAAGTGGATGAAGAAGTTGTTAGGTCCCTATAATACTAGTGTACCCCCTTATAGTTATTGTTAGTGTATCCCCCTATTGTTATTGTTGAGCCCATGTATTTTCCATATTGTTATTGTTGTGCTCCATATAAAACCACTATTGTTATTGCTTTGCCCTCACATTATTATTGTTATGTAGGCTCTGATTATATTGTGACCCCTTAGACTCCTATATATACCAAGGAGGTCTTATCATTTGTATAGGCTAAGAATTGTTCATTTACATAATGTAAAGAAGGTTTCCTCCTCAAAGAGGATAATTTTTAAGTCGTTTATCTATCTTTTTTTCTATTTTGTGAGATGGTTTCATAACATTTGACATCATTACTTTGGATTCTAGGGTTTTTCTTCTTCAAAAAAGCCATCTTGGAATTTTCGCTATATAGGGGGCTTCAGAAGCTAAAATTTCAACCACGTGGAGCTGAAATATTGTTGAACTTTGTGTATGAATTTCAGATCTTGGTTCGCTATATTTTTGGAGATATGATCAGAGGAAGTTAGGGTTTTTGCATGCTCTAGAATTCCATCTCAAACATGTGACCTAGGGAAAATCATCATAACTTTCTCTCTGAGCATCAAATTTAAATTTCGTAAAAACAACTGAAAGTGCACAAAATGTAGTTTTTTGTATACCATTGTCAAAGCCAAAGGTTGAAACAAGTGCCATGTGGAACTCCTTACAATTTCTCTCTACTGAACCAGTTTACAATAAGGTCATCATGGGATATTGGGCATAACTCTTTCTAGAAGAATCCAATATCGGTTTGACTTATGGGGTTGGAAAGAAGAATAAAAGGGATACCATAGGACAAAATTTTAGACAATATAGAGATCCTAAAAAATCAAGAAAACTGTGTGTATTTTTTTTTTTTTAATTTGCATAACTTTTGTTTGAAAAACTAGTTTTAAGTGATTCAAAGGGCATAGTGAAGTATAAATATAGTTGTTTGATTCAAAAATTCCTCAAAGAAAAAATGGACACACCTAGTAAGCAACCATAAAGCTTTACTATGGCGCATGAAGAAGAGGAAGAAATGCAACATGATATGAAAATTACGAGACTAAGTGCAACAAATTTCAATCTCACAAAGAATAACCAAAAATGAAATGGAAGCTCTGAAGAATCATTTAAAAGAAGACGTGGAAGATTTGAAGGATGACATGAATGTTAAAATGGAAGGTTTGAAGGAGGATATGGAAGGTTTGACAAAGTTGCTAAAAGAAATTCTTCCTAATGGCAACAAAGTATTCCATGAAACTCATGACGAGAATAAAATGAATGCTAATTATGAATTTAAAGACTCTAACTTTGGGTTGAAGATCAACCACATTCCAGAGATCGATATGACGAAGTTTGATGGCAAGGATCCGGTAACATGGATACTACAAATTGAGTAATATTTTGATCTCCATTATGTGCAACATACACAAAAGGTACGCATTGCATCTTTATATTTAGAACCCAATCAGTTTGTATGGTATCGATGGCTTTGTTCTTGTAAACAACTTATCACTTGGTCAATTTTTATGGAGGAAATGATAGCAGAGTATGAGGATACAAAGAGCAACACCTTTTTTATCCAATTGATAAATCTCAAACAAAAGGTTTCAATGGTAGAGCACATTGAGGATTTCCAAAAATTGAATATTCAGGGAACTAATATTCCAGAGGAGAATAGGATTGATGTCTTCATAGGGAATTCAAAGGATAAAATCCAACATAAGGTTCACTTTTGGGAACCTGATTCATTAGGGAAGGCATTCAAGGTGGCAAGAAAAGTTGAAAGAAACATTATGGCAACAAGGAAGTCTACTACTCACAACTATAAATATGGAAGTGTTGTTGCTCCTAGACTTCCACAACCTACAAGGTTGACGTCACAAAAATTGGAGGAAAAAAGAGAAAAATGGATTTGTTACAGTTGTGATATCAAATACACTAAGTTTCATAAATGTGCTAAGAAGAAATGATTTTACATATATTGTGAAGAGGAGGAAGAAAAGGAACAAGAAACATCAAAAGAGGAGGATATACACCAGGAATTGAACCGAGAGAAAGAAGAAATGAATCTGACCATATATTGTAATGGATTGGTAGGAATTACCACTCCTCAAACTCTCAATATAGAAGGATATATCAAGAAGAAAAAGGTAATAGTGCTGATTGATTAAGGAGTACCCCTAATTTGATTCATTGTAAGAAAACCAAGGAATTGAATTGCTTCCTATATCCAGCACCAAAGTTTCAAGTAATGGTTGCAAATGGAGGAACTATGAATTTCTCTAGAAAGTGTCATAATATCAAGTTAACCATGGGGGAATATGTATTGACTAGTCCAATGCTTTCCATTCCAATGGGTGGTGTTGATGTTGTACTATGATTCCAATGGTTACAATATTTGGGGACGATAGTTTTTAATTTTCAAGAAGTTTTATTGAATTTTTTTTGGGAAGCAAAGGAAGTTGAATTAAGGGGTATCGCAGGGAAACTAAGAGAGATAATCAACTCTAATGGCATGAAAAAGTTTCTGAAGATAGAACAACGAGATTTAATTGCATAATTATGCTCGCTATAGGTTCAAACATCGAAATCATGTATTTCTCCAGATCTACGAAAATACTTATATAATCATTCCAAGGTATTTGAGACTCCCAAATGCCTCCCACCTATTCGTGGTTATGATCATGCTATTCATTTGATTCCAGGAAGTGTTCCTCCAAACAATAGGCCTTACATATATCACTATGCCCATAAGAGTGAAATTAAACTTATGGTTGCAAAAATGCTAGAGGTCAATATAATTCAACCTAGTCAAAGTTATTTCTCTGCTCCAGTAGTATTGGTGCACAAAAAGGATGGATCATGGCATATGTGTTCAAATTATAGGGAGCTCAACAAGCTCACTATTAAAGATACATTTCCTATTCCTGTCATTAGTAAATTGTTGGATGAATTACATGGAGCAATTTACTTCACCAAGCTGGATCTTCATTTGGGATATCATCAAATTGGAATGAAGACTAAAGACATTCTAAAAACAACATTCAAAACTCATGAGGGTTATTATGAATTTTTGGTTGAGCCTTTTGGCCTTACTAATTCACATTCCCAATTTCAAGGTTTGATGAATCCCATTTTCAAACCCTTCCTTAGAAAATTTGTGTTAGTATTTTTTGATGATATACTAATCTACAACAAGTCTTGGAAGGATCATGTTCAACATGTTGACAGGGTGCTCAAACTATTGGAGGAGAAACAATTATACGCAAAAACCTCCAAATGTTTCTTTGGAGTACATGAGGTGGAATAATTGGGTCATATTGTATCTCCCGAAGGTGTTAAGGTATACAATAACATAATTAAATCCATTAAGGAATGGGAAATCCCCACAACCATAAAGCATCTTCGAGGATTTCTTAGTTTGACAGGGTATTATCGCAAGTTTCTTAAGAATTATGGGAGAATAGCAACACCTATAACAACATTACCAAATAACGATGCATTTTCTTAGACTCGAAAGGTGACTAAGGCCTTTGAACATCTTAATGAGGAAGTGTGTCAAGCACTGGTCTTAGCTACTCCAGACTTCACAAAAACCTTTTTTGTGGGATGTGAGGCCACATGAAATGGAATTGGTGTCGTTTTAATTCAAGAAGGAAGGCCCATTGCTTTTGAAATCATCCAATCAAAGGAAAGTATTTACACAAACATATTTATGAGAAGGAAATTTTGGAAATTATAAATGTACTAAAGCAATGATGACCTTACCTAATGGGAAGACAATTCAAGGTAAAAACAAATCATGATAGTCTTAAATACTTTTTGTAAAAAAAATTATCTTCATAAGAGAAAAAAAAATGGACCACAAATAAGTTGGGTTATGACTCTGAAGTCATTTACAAAAAAGGGAAGAAAAACGTTATTGCAGATGCACTCTCAAGAAAGGATGAGGATGTGGAAGCATTGCTTTGTGCCATTTCTATTATCCAACCTGATTTGATAACCGAATCAAGGGATGAATGGAAGAATGACGAATAGGTGTGGACACTCATTCAAAAGTTGTAGCAAGATACCAGTAAATCTGATATATTTAGCTGTAAAAATGATTCATTATGGTACAAAGATCACTTATATATTTGTAAGAATTACCAACTCAAACAAAAGATTATTTTGGAATTGCACACCTCCCACTTAGGAGGGAACTCACGATTTTTAAAAACTTACCACAGGGTTAAGAAGGAATTTTTTTGGGATGGCCTTAAATTTGATATTAAGAAGTTTGTGGCAGAATTTTTGGTTTTCCAACAAAATAAATTTGAGACAATTAAGACCCCATGCTTGTTACAACCTTTAGCCATTCCAAGTCAATGTTAGGAAGAGCTCTGAATGGATTTTATCACAAGTTTACCCAAGTTTGAAGGAAATAGTGTCATCATGGTTTTAGTTGATAAAATTAACAAGTATGCACACTTTTGTGCATTATCTCATCCTTTTAAAGCTAGTACAATTGCTACTACATTTATGGAAACAATTCAAAATCTACATGGAAGCCCAAAGATTATTGTAAGTGAAAAAGATCCCATTTCACTGGAATTTTTTGGATGGAATTATTTTCTTATATTGGTACTCAATTAGCTCATAGCTCATCTTGTCATTCTCATTTTGACAGGAAAACCGAGACAGTGAACAAATGTTTGGAAGGATATCTTCATTGCTTTGTATATGATAAACAAACATAATGGGTTAGGTGGTTGCCTCTAGCTGAATGGTGGTATAACACTTACTTCCATACTGAAGCAAAAATGACCACATTTCTGGCACTTTATGGATATCATCCACCCTCCATCACATCATCATTAAGAGAAAATTCTAAGGTTCAAGTAGTGGAATATCACATAAAGCATCAACAACTCTTAAAAGATAACCTCACTCTGGTGCAAAATCGAATGAAACAACAGGCATATCAACATCGTAGTGAAATAAGTTTTGATGAAGGAGATTGGTTATTTTTATGACTACAACTATACAAAAAAATGTCCCTCAAGAAAGCTAAGAAGGATAATAAATTATCACCTAAGTACTATGGTACTTACAAGGTATTACAAAATATTGGTACCATGCCAAACAAATTGGTGCTGCCTACATCTTCCCGAGTACACCTAGTTTTCCATGTTCCATGATTAAAGAAGGTAGGTGACAAGCTCCTAGTTCAGACAGTGTTGCCAAAACTTGAAGAAGAAGGAAAAATCATATTTGAGCCTAATGCAATCACGAAAACAAAAACCCGACAACTACAAAATCTATTAATTTTAGAGTATCTCATTAAGTGGAAGAACTTACCCGTTGAACATTCCACATAGGAGGCTGAGAATTTTATACAAAAGCATACGAAACTACTCAAGCTTTGAAGACAACACTTTTTTGAAGGAGAGGGGCATGTTAGGTCCTAGTAATACAAGTGTACCCCCCTTATTGTTATTGTTAGTGTAGCCCCATATTGTTATTGTTATGCCCATGTATTTCCCATATTGTTATTGTTGTGCCCTATTGATAGTGATGGACTTGCCAACATGTCAAGGGGATCTCCACCGTAAGAAGTCCCAATTAGACCTTAGACCTTTGGTGTAGGAGTCCCAGTAGTGGAACGTTACAACCACATCTACTTACTCCTCAAAAGAGATGTACTAGCTCCATGCAGTGGAGAAGCCAAGGCACGTTACAATACTGTCCAAGCCTTCTTCAAAATAGTCTTAGTAGAAGCTTGGCAGACCAAAAGCTTATAAAATGAGTTATGAGGGATTATTTATAGAAAAGGGTGGGGTGACCCTTGACATTCCCCATTTGTGACAGTTCAACTACCTTCATGACTCTTCACCAACTCTATGACTGTTACATCCAACTATTGACACTCGACTTACACTTGACATGAATCAACATTACAATGCACATGTACTCATGTGAGACAACATGGCTTGAGCAAGCCTTACAAGACATCACTGACACTTGGTCCACTATGATGGGACCAACTCTTTGACATGCTTATGATGGTGAAGGTGGTGAGATGATGCCAAGCTTGGTCATCCATGATGGTGTGCATGCACCTCATGGTTACATCTTGCTGAAGCAAACTCTTGCCTCTGTTGTAACCAGTTTATTGGTTTGGCCCCTTCATCCAACTCATCTGCTAATATGAGCATGGTCTTCTTGGGTACGTTTGAACCGACAACAAACTAATGCATAGTGTCTGTGCTGATCTTCAAGTGTGTGCTGGTGGTCATGCACATCAGCTTGCCGAAGTACATGTTCAACCCCAGTTGGACTTGCTTCTTGTCTTTGCCTTGGTGAGTGTGTTGAATGGGTTGGATTGCATGCATGCGCTCAATGGTATGCACACCGCTGAATCCCTTTCATGTGATCAACAACACTTCTCACCATGTCTGCTCTGTGTCAACTGCTGGGATGGATCCTTAACTTGTACATGCACAGTTTCATCCGTGAGTGCCGTTGCACCCACTACTATTCTTGTTCCTATTGTAACTCATTCGTTTGTCTATGCAGCTTCATGTTCTTCCTGAGTTGTTGCTTCAGCACATCGTTGGCTTAAGGGGGCTTGACCCAGGTTCAATGTTATTTAGCCAAACAAATCCCTGCACTACTGGTCCTTTCAGCATCAGCCCATGGAGTGCGGACCGAAGTCTCACCTGAAGCAGTATGAGGGGATGCTGGAACCAAGTTTCTGCACCCTAAGATGGTTGTGATGTCATTTGATCTCTTCTATTCCTACCTTCACGCAGGTTTTCTCACTCTAGGGCTTGTAAGGAAAACCCCCTAATCTGGTTTTCAATACCTTCACCAAAGTATATGATCAACCTTTGCACAACCCTAAATTGGGGCTCAGGTACTTTCACGCTACTATGGTACCGCGTCGTGCAGATTCCTCAATTACCCTAAGTGATTTTCTTATTTTGCCTAATACTTAAGTTTATCACCACATAATCAGATATTCGTAATTGCGTTTAATTATTCAATGTAACTGTATTCATTTGCACAACATAGAAGCATATAAAGGAAATTCATGCACAAAATATCCAAACCCGTCAATAGAACAAATACACATGAATTGTAGGATAACTCCTTTTATTAATATCTTCCAAGTGTTACAGACTCTGTTCACCTTGCGCATACAGCTATAGGGGTCTACGCACTCAGTTGCAGACTTCTATCGTAGGTCTGTGCGCACTCAGCTATAGAGGCTCTACCTACTATACAACCCAAGACTTAGAATTCTTGCTCTAAAGCTATGACTTACTTACTTCTTCTATTTATCGATGCCTCTAACCACTTAGAGCTTAGCTCTTTTTATACAATCCCATGGTCCACGGACCATGGGTAGATCTCTTACAACCAAATTTACTTTACAAAACTAAGGGCAGATTACCCTTTGTGATAGATAATACCTTCGCGCTTCACGACCACAAAATGTGGAGTATTCAAGGAAAATTTTAAGGATGTAAAATTTTCTTGAAGTTTAAAACATTGGCGAATCTCACTAATCCCTAATATGCAACTATAAATTTTTCAATGATATATTTGTAAAATTATTCAAATTTATAATGATTTATCATATAGCCACTATATAATGTTGGCGATTTTTAAGGTAAAATAATTTTATATTCTAAAATTTGGGCGAATCATCTTTTATAAAAATTGGAAATTGGCGAATCATTTTTTGGAAAAATCATGGAAAATTAGCCCATTGGGCGAACATTAGCCCCTAAAATTTTCCATGGGAGTATTTACAATAATATTACAAAAACATGGGCTTTTAGCCCCAAAACTGCCCTTGGGGGATCCCCCTCCCAACAGGCCCCCAACACAAACATCATGACTTGCCCTCGAGTCACTCTGTAGGTGCAAAGATCTTTGTGTGAAGCTTTTCCACCTTGACCTTGATGATTGCAACTTTGACTGTGCACTGAGCTACTGCTTGCTTCACATCTTCGACTGTCTTCTCCATTACTGCCCTTGCGCTGTTAGCCTAAAGCTATTGTTGCATTGCTTGTAGAGTCGCAATATTTCCTTCAATGTTTTCTGTCACTGCATAAGCTTCCTCCAGCCAGGGCTCTAGTCGCACCTTCAGTACTGCTTCTTTGTGAACTGCTATGTCCACCAGTTCCTTCAGCTGCTTGGCTTCCTGCAGCTTGGCTAACCTCTGTGTCAACGCGACAGTTTTCCCTTTGCCCTTAACTTTGTCATAGCATTGTTGGAGTTCATGTGCTTCTGTCTCAAGCCTTTGGATGTTTGGGTTCTCCTACAAACTAGTCAGGACCTCAAATGATTGTTCAAACAATTGGGTGTAGTCGGCTACTGCACTCTCCACTACCGCGACTACTTCCATAACAGTGGCCACCCACTATTGCTTTACCTCTAGTGGTGTTGAAGGCTGAGCCCTCAAATGGAGCTTTGTAATCTACAAGTTCAGATCCAATTGAACCTACACCATCTCTATTCGAGTGTCTCGCACCCTTGTGGCCAATTTATGGATGTAGACCTTAACTGATTCCTCCTCTGGAATGGTCAATTCCAAGACCATTATCTAGGCCTCCTCCACAACCTGTATGATCTTCTTACTTTGGTTGGTCGTCTCGGCCTCGACGGTGATGGCAACATTCCTCTGTAAGTCCATCTGCTCATTATTGATTTTCTGTTCATTAATAACTTCGAGGGTGCAGTGCTCATAGGCCCTCAGCTCTGCAATTACTCCATCCTGCAAGGAGTGGAGTGCTTCACGTGGGAGCACTACCAGGTTTAATTCCACTCCCTTCAAGGTGCTAATAGTGGGCCTTTCAACCTCATTTTCTATTGTCAGTCCTCCATTTGGCAGCACTAGTGCACCAGAAGCCTTCGTGCGCAGCATATCGACAACCTCTGATGTGCCGATAGCCAAGCAGATAGACACCATACCAATTTGTGATGTGCGGGTATGCAACTCATACAATTCCATTTGGATGGCCCCTAGCATGATTTGTTGCTACTTTTGAAATTGCTGGAGGGCCTCCATGGTGACATCTCTGACTGTGTCACCAATGTTGTATAAATCTTCCTCGATCAGTGTGATAGGGTCCAACGAGGTCTTGGTTGCTTTTGATTTCTTTCTGAACCCTCCCTTTTTCAGCTCTCTTGGGCACTTGATGCGATCGGACGTCTCCTGAGGGTTCGTGTCGTGCTGCTCTGTGTCCTCTTCTTCAGTTTCAGGTGAAGGTGACCGCGTGCCTTTGTTAGAGCCCCGATCTATGCCACCTGTTTGTTTTCCTACCTCCTTCCCTGGCTATTCTATGTTGGCCTTCTCAGCAGCCTCCTTCTTCCTCTTTTCGACTAGCTGAGCCATCTTCAGCTTGGTCTCATCCTTCTTCTTTTGTGTAGCAGACTTGCTTCCACCCACTGCAAAGTCCATGGAGGTGCGCCACTCTGCTGGTTATTTATCCAACATCGCATAAATGGCATCATCTATGGCTAGGTACGGTAAGTCGTACCACTTCTGTGTAGGGTCCTTCTATGCCCTGATTGAGAACTGATGGAAATCAACTTTGAATTCGGCATCGCTCTGCAGGTTAGCATATACCGTGGGTGACAATCGCGGCTTGCGATTAATAGCCATCCTGATATTCATTTCCATTAGGATCTAGAATAATTTTCTGTCTTGAACGTGCTCTATGTCCTTGGTCACCCACAGTGAAGCGTACTTTGCTGCTTCAGGAAGGTTCGACGCGACTGAGGGGAATTGGCTCTCTTTTGGTAGCTCCCGCACTACGAGCACAATCGATAGCAAGAGCCACGCGTAGCAGAATGTCTTGCTTAGCTCCTGCGCTTCATGATAGTTTGCCAGGAACTTGTCGCGAAGGTAGTCCAACCAGTTAAACTAGACTCCTTCCGCACACTACTGTGCAAGCGTGATGAAAGGCACTGACACCTCATCAGCGTGGCACTTCCGCATCACCTTCCCTGCAAGGATTTACGTTTCCACCTTCACAGCAGGGTTGTAGATGCTGGAGATTGCATACTTGCGTGACTTCTTCACCAATTTGAACTTCTCTTTCATTGATCCTGTGAGTGCCAGCTCACTACCCTTGCCACCGAAGATCATCGTTGGATTTTTACCTATGTATAGCAGACATGTTATGCGGTGAATCAACATATTGGTGATGGGTATCAACTCCTCTAGCCACAAACAACTGCTTGATGACTAAAACCATCACAAGGGTGCGTTTATAATGCGACAGCCAGAGCAGGTTGAGTAATCTTGCATTCTCTACTCCTCTGAGCCACTTCCGCAGCTCTAGTGTAGTCATCCCCGTAGTTGTGTCTATGATGCAGTGCATCAACTGTTCGGTTGCCAGGTGTGGGAACTTTTCATGATCCGCCAAGTCCCATTCTTCGAGCTTCAAAATCAGCACTCGTGCCAAATGCAGACTGTTAAAAGTGATCTCATTTGGTAGCAATGGGGTTTGCAGGGGAGTCTTACTTTCATCAATGTCCTTGGGGACCTTGGACTTAGGCTTGCGTGGAGGGACATATTCCAACAACCGTGTAATAGGGTCTGCACCCTAGGCTTCAACCTCCTCTATTTCCACTCCCACATCTTCATCATGCATGGGGATGTCTACGATATCCTTCTCTTCTGCCTCTAGATTTATGGCCTTACATTTCTCCTGGGTAGTGGGTTTTTTTGGGTTTCATCTCAATGACGTGCACACTGGGATGACAAGCTGCTTTCCCTTCTTATCTTTCATGGTCTCCTTGGTTGGGGTTGGCTTTAGTCTCGGCATTCTCGAAGATTTAGGGACCTCCGCCAGTACTTCGGCTACTTCTGGGGCAACTTCTTCTGCCTGTTTCTCCATCTCTTGTGCCAACTCTTTTACCACTTGAGGTGTATTGATAACTTCTGGGGGTGATGACATAACAATCTCTATCATTACTCGCGGCATCTCAAGAAAGTTCGCAAATGCAGGGGTCTATTTGAGAGCTTTGAAAAACTTTGGGTTCATAAACGTTTGAGAGCTCAACAGCTGAATACTTAAAATGCCAAGTGTTTCTTGTTGGACAACCACTTGTAATTTATAGGGAAATTTGAATTCAAATTTGACTGTTCCACCCGAAATTAGTCCATTAATGCAAATCGCTCGCTCCATTTGGCCTCACTTCTACCATATTTTCATGAATAGTGACCTTAACGGTCACTTTCCGGCTGACCTACGCGATTTCTCCCTAGGTAGCACAACTCCCTTCGCATTGCCATGGACCTAGTGACACATCCTTGCTTCACACCATCTTCCAATCGCACAACTCCCCAACTTGGGCAGTGTATTTTATAGTCCAATGCCTCCTTTCAACTACCTGGAGTGCTAAGACTGTGCTACTTTCATTTAGTCACATGGTCGGACTGCCAGTGTATGGCTTCAAATGACTACCATTCACCTTTCGTGGGAAGGGTTCTCCATTTAACTTGACCAGCTATACTGCTCCTCTATCGGTAATCTCCTTAATAACATAAGGCCCTAACCAGTTCATCTTGAATTTTCCAGGGAATTTATCAACTTACTATCATACAACAAAACTAGATCATTTGCAACTTGATGTGTTGATCATGCCACACCTTTTCACGCTGCTTTTGGACCTACTGGTGAAATCCATCCAAAAGTCTTTCTTCTTCAAGCTCATCCAGTTGCAAGCCTCTCTTTTAGGGCTCTGTGATCTGTCATACCTGTGAACGCTATTATGCATAGACTAGGCACGATGTATTGCATAGGCATTACGACTTCCACACCATAGACAAGCCTAAAAGGGGTTTGTCCCGTCAACTTCTTGCATGTTGTTCGATAAGCCCACAATATTGCGGGTATGCGTAGGTCCCAATCACTTCACTGGGCATTGCAAACCTTGGTGAGTGAATTTTCAAGCACTTTGTTGAATGCCTCCACTGTCCCATTAGCTTGTGGGTGATAAGGTGTGCTCTTCTGGTGATATACCTGAAATTCCTCCATTAGTTCGTTGATCGTCTCATTTGGGAAGTGCATACCACGATCACTCATCAAGATCCTTGGACATCCAAATCACGTCAGTACATGCTCAAATAGGAACTTCCCGGCAGTCGCGCCCGTGCAATCCTTCACCGGCGACTCTTCTGCCCAACGACTCAAGTACTCTGTCACAGTGATAATGTACCTAGCTCCTGTCTTCCCTTATGGCTGAATGGGTCCTACAAATTCTATTGCCCACTTCTCGAAGGC
Source organism: Pinus taeda (assembly GCA_000404065.3). NCBI lineage: Eukaryota > Viridiplantae > Streptophyta > Pinopsida > Pinales > Pinaceae > Pinus > Pinus taeda. The sequence goes on from APFE030364329.1 coordinate 139,768, forward strand.
TTGCAATGTCATTTATGGATTCAAAGGCATTTCATCCCTCTGTGATGGCCTGCCTATTCTTTGACATGCATCACACGCCTTGCAATATGATTTTGAATCTTGATGAAGGGTTGGCCACCACAACCCTGCGCGTAGAATATTCCATGCAGTTTCTCTCCCTGCATAATGTCCTCCCATGGCACCCCCATGAGTGTATGCGAAAATGCTGCTTCATTTGAACTTAGGTACATATTGTCACAATATCTTATAAGTCCCCATCTTGTATAGATGCCCAACAATGACAGAGAAATCTATCATGTTCACCACTAATTCCTTATTTTGCTGGGTAGAGTATCCTTTTGGTGTAGTTCCTGTTGTTAGGAAGTGTATTATATCCTCAAAATGACCATTCGCAACGCACACTACAAATAGCTACACGTTAGGCAATCCTTCTTCCAAGTTAGTAGGTTCCTCCCCTATTTCGATGCGTGACAGATGGTCTGGTTTGGCGTTCAATCGTGTAGGCTTCATAACTTCAAAATCGTACTCTTGGAACAATAAGAGCCATCTGTAGATTTTTTCCCCCAATACAAGCTTATTGACCAGGTACTTCAGCTTGGAGTGATTTGTATACATCTTAAAATGGCCTCCTGGCAAGTAGTGTTGGTACTTCTGGAGCGCATACACCATAGCTATCCCCTCGTGTTCAACAATAGAATAGTTCTTTTCTACTTAAAATAATCTACGGATTGTGAACACAATAGGATGGTCCAAGCCTTCTCCACCCTCATGTATTAGTACGACCCCCATCGCTATACATGACGCGTCAACATGTACATGAAACTCTTTCTTCCAGTCTAGGAAGACTAGAATCAGCGCGGTAACTATCTTTTCTTTCAATATTTCCAAGCTTTTCTTACAGTCATCATTCCAGCAGAATGTGACATCCTTCTTCAACAATTTTTCCATAGACGAGGTGATCTGGGCATAAACTTTGATAAACTTTATGTAATATCCCATATGTCCCAGAGTAGCTTGCAACTGTTTCATACTCCTCTGTGCTTCCAAGTTCAGTATCACCACGATCTTCGTGTGGTCTACCATCAGTCCTTGTCTGCAAACAACATTCCCCAATAGGTTCCCAAAAGGAATGCAAAACAAACACTTCTTGAAATTGAGCGTGATCTGGTATCTTCAACAGGTATCCAACATCAAGCACAAGGTTGCTACATGGCACTTAACTAGCCAAAATACAGTCCAGTCATCAAAATATACCTCTAGGAACTTATGAATAAATTCCTTGAATGCAGCAACAACCATGCACGAAAAGATGGTAGGCACATTCTTCAATCCTACAATGTATTGAAAACAACCCCACTCAGTCGCAAAGGTTGTCTTGCTCCTATCCTTTGGCACGATTTTGATTTGGTGGTACCCAGAGAACCCATCAGTGAAGGAATATGCTTCCTAGCCACCTACATTGTCCAACACTTCATCTGTGAATAGAGTTGGGAAAGGATCATGCACACAAGCATCATTTAGTTTTCTGAGATCCACGCATACCCTTATCTCATCCTTCTGCTTCTTCTCTTGCACCACCATTGGGCTTACCCAATCAGATTCTTCCACAAGCTCAATGATGCCTGCCACTAGCATCTTGTCTAGCCGTAAGTGGACCTTCTCCTTATATTTGGGATTGAGGTGGTAAGGCCTCTGCCTAATTGGCTTCATGTCTGGCTTTAACGTGATCTTCATCACTCTTAGGTCTCCGATTATTCCTTTCAGATCCGTAAAATTGGTAAGGAATAAGTCCTGGTATTAGTAGAGCAATTCAGTGACCTTATCCACCATCATGTCATCTTAGTAATCTCCAATATTCACGAATTTGGGTTCTGCCTCCGTACTAATGTTCAATTGTTTTGTTTTCATCGACACAGTTATATCAGGGTTCTCAATCTGCGGTCCTTGAACCTCGTGGTGGCCTTCTATTTTTGGAATGTTTATCTTCTGCAGATCCTCAGCCTCTGCTTCAATAGTTATATTATGACATTCGAGTGCATGACTTAGTTGAGTAGCCCATTCAGGCTGAATCAGGTCTAAATGATCCTGTGGTATCCTAAAGATGGTTGCTTTCACTTCTTGTAGCGCTTCATCAATACTGTCAAACCCATCCTCAAAACTGAATGTCATTATGTATCCTTCGCACAAGATATCACATTCGCCTATCCCATGGTGGAGCTCTATTTCTATATACCAATTCATTGGGATAACATCCAGGGTATGACAGGATAGGTGTACCCACTCTGGTTGGGGATTTTCTCCATAAGTCTGCATCCATTTGGCCAGATACGCGCGTAGATCATTCTGCCCATCATACTTGTCTGTTAGTTGCATCTTAGGATTCCCAAATCATGTTCTCATCATCCTCCTACATTCGTTCCAATCATCAAATCTTCCCTTGTGCGTACCCCAACATCTTGCGGGCGTAGCGCGCAGTGCCCAGTCCCAGGCCTGGAAGCACTCCTTTTTTGGTACCTCCCTTTCAAATGCATCCAAAAATATATCTACCTCATTTAGACCATCATAAATAGGCATATTTCTTACCTCTGACGACACACAGTGCATCGACCGGGTCATCATGTTGCAATTCAATGTAGTTACTTCATGTAACCGATTCTACTTGCGATCTATTTCTTCGTCGAAGTTCGAAGTGCAGGAAATTTTGCGATCCCACATAATCCATCCATCCATGGTGGGATTCACCCAATCTTGGTCTTGCGTTGTTATCTTATAGATACAGTCTAAGTTGTCATCACTCTCATAATCACGGACATGTTCAGTATAGCGCGATCCTTCAACATGATTGAGGGGTATTATTACACGCAACAATTTCTGATCAAATATCATCTTTCGCTTCTTCAGATTGATTAACCCATTCATATTAGTAGCCCAGTCAATTCCCAAGGTTGCAGGGTAGGGATTGTTGTCATCCACTATCTCTATCACTTCAAGATCTGCTAGTGCACTCGCTCCCTCAATATCCTTAGTCACCCCCTGCAGTCACCCCATGGGGATTATTTTCTGTTGATTTGCCATCCTTAGCTAAATCGGAGACCATTGCAATGCAGGTCTCCCCATTCACTCCCAAGTCTACTTTGGTAGGACATTCGCATCTGACCCCAGGTCCAAAATGACCTAATCCATTTCATACTCTCCTATTTTTGCAATCAGTCTCATCCCCCGTCCCATCCTTGTTTTATGCTTTCCAATATTTCATACTACGCGCAGCTCACCTAGCACGATTCCAGCGCATCTATTGATGAGTTTTTGTAACCCTTTCATAGCCTTACTGTCACGCAGTAACTTCATACAAGTTTTGAGGAAAGTTGTGAGCATAGAGGGGTCCATCTCTGGCTCATTCCTATCCTTACTTCTTGAGGTGGAGGCCTCAGCAAAGCTCGTCTTAGCTTCTATGAAGGTTTCACGAGCACCCTCCAAATTGAACTCAGCCTCTTTTGTTGGGGCTTTACGAACCCATGTACTTTTTTCTAGCTATTTCCCCTTGTCATCTTCTGTCATGATTCCACTCCTAAGCACTATATTTACGTTTGGATATTCCTCGCCCTCTCATCATTTGCAGGTTCTAAGTCGATGGAGGTGGTAGCGCCCCTTTCTCATGTATCCTATCTATCAGTGTAGGAAAATCTTCTGTTTCATGATAAAACAACATGCAATACTTGCATGACAGATGCATTGGATTAGTAAAATCATGGGCATAGTGTCATGGTCCTCCGCAATTGTAGTAAATCAACTATCCTCAACCTTTGCCAGGTCCTCCTCTGCCTCGGCCTTGTCTGCACCCCTGAAATCCTATCTGCGTCATCCTTGCATTCTGGTCAAGGGGCCGCATTTCGGCCTGAACACTGTAGTTGGGAGTTCTATCCATCATCAATTCATAGCTCCTGCAAGTATGCTCATCATGTCCTTCTGACCTACAAAAGTTGCAGAAAAGCTTTTGTGGTGCTTGTACATACTTCTATAGCAAGTGATAGTTATCCATGGCATGTTTTCCAACTACCTGACAGATAACGCACCATAATGTAGCCCTCGCACTAGGTCCTACTTAAGCTTTCAGCCTTAAAGGCATCGACCCTCCTCCTGTAATGTAATTTGCAAAGATCAGGCAATGGTCTTTGTCATGACCCTGACTCTTGCATTTCAAGAACCATACCTCCTCATGTACCTCTGGTCGAACCGTCCTGTCCTAAGTCAGACTTTGCATCTCAAGGCACAAATTCTTCAGTTGCGCATGGATTTGCTGAACTCCAAGATTAGGATCTTGCATCGGAGTCTCATGTAGTCTCATGGTAATCTCCAAGGCCTCTTCCTGAGTTGTTATCTTCTACAGCGACAACGCACTCCTTAAGTGTGGTAGTGGCGAAGCCACAAACCACTCGCGATGTTGTCCATCTGTCAAATTCATGTTGGCTTCGCGGATTGTACATTTCAGCCTCTGATCTAGTTCCCAAGGCATCTCACCTAGTTGCATTGTGATCTCTTTGAATCCCACAATCGACTGTGCCTTGGATTTAGGCTTGCTAAATTCCCTATTTAGTGCTACCTAGATGTCTACTACTCTAGAATTCGGGTTATCATTAGAGTACTTAATATACAAGGTTAGAGCGTGATCTTGCAGAGCACTAACCAGTGTCACCTTCTTTATATGATCATCTGTAACACCTTGAGCTTCCCATACAGCCCTCACAATGAACCAGAATTGGTCTGGATCCTCATTTCCCAAGCCTTTGAACAAAGGCAACTTCATTGTATTTTCCATACTGAACCGCGATGGAGGTGGAGGTGGTACGGATGAATTTGGAGGTGACGGTGGTGAAGTCAGAGGTGGTGTGGGTGGAGGTGGTATTCACGAGAATCCTTATCTTATTAACTGAATAAAATTTTGTGGATAAACCTTCGCTATCCCTTCTTCGTCTCTTTGAAGAGGTGAAATCAAGGGGCTATACTTTGGACCCTTTTTTCCTTCTTTCCTGTAAGTTTTTCTGCTTTGTGTAGTCCTGAACATCAATGTAGCTGCATAACCCATTTTTCACACAACAACATTTTAATCCAAGTATTCAAATTTTACATACTTACCTCGCAGTCCTTTGAAAAAGCATTGCTCCACCTCGCTATAGTTGACTGAGGTGTCGGCCACAAATTTAGTCACAGATCCTCCTATGACGCGATCGAGCCAATGATTGACAACACAGATGATCTTATCCTTTGATGCTTCCAACTTTGTACTAGATCTAGGGTCCACATAATAGGACCGTCAAGTTTCCACCTTCCTTGGCTATTTTCTAGCTTCACAACCCACTCGTATAGCTTAATAGGGAAAGAGCAGAAAAATATCTCATGGATCTCTGTATATAGGTACCAGTCCAACCACTGTTCCTTTTCCAGTCGTGGGTTTATGTTCTCCTGTGCCATGAATTCATGGATCTTTCTATCCAACTAGTCTCCAATCTCCTTTTTAGTTGGATTCCAGTGATACGACTTCACACATCTCTTATGCAGATTTCGGTCCTAGCAACGGAACCATTTTTTTGGCTTTAGGGGGCATGACCTAGGTTCAATGTTATTTAGCCAAATAAATTCCTACACTATTGGCCCTTTCGGCATTAGCCTGCAAAGTGCAGAATGAAGTCTCACCCGAAGTAGTATGGGGGGATGTTGGAACCAAGTTTCCACACCCTGAGATGGTTGTGATGTCGTTTGATCTCTTCTATTCCTACCTTTGTGCAAGTGTACTCACTCTAGGGCTTGTAAGACAAACCCCCTATTCTGGCTTTCAATACCTTCGTGAAAGTATACGATCAACCTTCGTGCAGCCCTAACCTAGGGCTCAGGTACTTTCGTGCTGCTATGGCACTGCGCCGAGCAAATTCCTCAATTACCCTAAGTGATTTGCTTATTTTTCAGAATACTTAAGTTTATCACCGCATAATCAGATATTTGTAATTGCACTTAAATATTTAATGTAACTGTATTCATTCACACAACATAATCATAACAAAGGAAATTCATGCACAAAATATCCAGACCCATCGACAGAACAAATACACAAAAATTGTAGAATAACTCCTTTTATTAATATCTTCCAAGTATTACAGACTCTGTTCACCCTGCGCACGCAGTTGCAGGGGTCCGTGCACTCAGCTGCGGACTTCTATCCTAGGCCTCTGCGCACTTGGCTACAGAGCCTCTACCTATGCTACAACCCAAGACTTAGACCTCTTTCTCTAAATCTATGACTTTCTTACTTCTTTTATTTATCGATGCCTCTAACTACTTAGAGCGTAGCTCTTTTTATACAATCCCATGGTCCACGGACCATGGGTAGATCTCTTACAGCCGACTTTACTTTACAAAACTAAGGGCAGACTACTCTTTGTGACACATAATACCTTCACGCTCCATGACCACAAAATGTGGAGTCTTTACAATAAAATTACAAAAACATGGGTTTTTAGCCCCTAAACTGCCCTTGGGGGATCCTGCCCCCAACACACATGCAACTCCTTCTTTGTTCCATCTTTTGCCTTCACACGATCTTCAAGTTAAGCTGTCACTTCATAGCCAGAGTCTCCAAAGTTGCTTTCATCATCAATTGACCTGATTGAGCTTGCAACCTTGTTCCGCCTCCATGTTGTCAACAACCTTCCTCTTACATTCGCTACATTTGGTATGTTGCCTTCAACTGCTATTCATGATGCTGCTCGCTATGATGTCCTTGTCTATGAACAACTTGATGTTGTTGTGGGTAGGAAAATCCATGGACACTTGATCGACTGCATCCCCCAATGTGCTTTGAACGGTGTCTTTGTCTCTGCTCTCCTGGAAACCATTGTACCTGTACTACTGAGAGGCAGATGAACACCTGGGATACCTAAAGACATGGAAACACTCACGACAAGCAACCTATCAGTTGAAAACCAAAATGAACATGAGAACTAACTTACAATATACTTGGCTGCATGATCATGGAGGTTGTGCAATTTCGGCCGGGAGGTTAAGAGACCAACTACCAAGACTACACAAGGCATAGTGTGGGCTGCTGGGAGACTAATTAACTGTTGGAACTACGCAATGCGCAGTCTAGTCTGGTTACTCACTGTTGGGATTGTGCACTGCACATTTCCAGCTGGGAAGGATAGTTGGCCTAAGGACATATTTGTGAAATTTCTTGGGCCAAGCAGCCACTGTCCTCTAGAAATGTGCAAAACAGTCATGGAGGGCAGTGATGGGCAGAAATGCACAAATATGGAGAGGAAGGTGAGCCTTCCTCTCCTAGATTGAGCAATGCAGCCTTGGTGTAGGCAGAGCCCAGGCCAAGGTTGGCCTGACTTGCCGACAGGCAACTGAAAGAAACTAAGACAGTGAATGCATGGCGACACTAAGTGATAGCAAAAGTGATTAATAGTGCATTCAAAACATGAATGAAATATTTAACAAATAGATCAACATGCATGTGGGTGAGGTAGTTCGTGGGTTGGGAAAACGTCTGTGCAAAACATTTTCATGCATGTGACAACAGTGAGATAGCAATGAAAACTGAAACAGAGCTAGGAAAAGTTAGTATACATGTAAACGACAGCAAGCGTTCAAAGAAATCAAGCAAACAATACTCCCACAAATGAAAACATGAAAAGCGACAGAAATGCAGCACAAGGCATGGGAAATGGTCTTACCCCAAAACAACTAAGCTGAATGTGCCGACTGCTCCGAGATTTGATGTGGGATGCCAGAGCTGTAAGGTTGATGTGAGGAATGAGCTTTGTATCATCCGGTTGATGAGTTTTGATAACATCGAGGTTGTGACGTGCATGCCATGAATCTAGGGGAAGCGACACTTGGTGGGAGGTTTCGGAATTTCTCCTTGCATGTAACCTCAAACTGCTAAACATAGATCCTTGAAACAAGGGATTATTTTGCATGATGCCTTGGGAGAAGTAGCCTATGCATGCAAGTTTGTTTTTCTCAGTCCTAGAGAGAACTGGTCAACTCAACTACAGATGCAAGAGACTACTCGACTGCTGGAGAAAAATGCACATTTATGGTTGGGAGCTGGATTGGCTGCCCAGGAGATTTGTGCAATTTCTGGGTACAGCAGTTCTTTGCTACCCAGATTTACACAAATACTGGGCTGAACAGCTTGCTGCTGGGAAAATTTTGTGCAAATCTTGCTGGGAGGGTTGGTTGGCAGGATTGCACAATCCTAGAGCCCAACAGGCTGTCAGAGAAGATTGAGGAATTCCTAGAGGGAAGGTTGGTTTCCCTCCAAAAATGCATAATTTTCAAGGGGAACTGCTCAACCTATAGTTGGACCAAGTCTGGGTGAGCAACATGTGAGGAGAATGGATCAACTATGATCGACAGGCTGCCTTTGTGTGAGGAAAACACTGAAGCTTGAGTACTTGACGAAGCAAGACAAAGTGTTGTGTAAGGTTGGTAGGGAGGCTCCAAAACAGGCTAAGGAAAAATTTTGGAGGGTGGTTGTATCCGCTATAACACTTGGCGACACATTGGTAGAACTCCAACTCTTCGAATGGACCTTGTTTGTGAAAAAAAACTCTAACACCTCCGGAAGTATTGTTTAGTTTTCATCTCATCTTGGTTTCACACTAGCTTGATTGTAAGATGTAGCATCTGCCAAGCTCTTGGTTGATTGACACACATTCCAAGACAAGGCAACACAATTGTTTTGATTGGGGTTGAGGAGTATATAGGTGCACACACAATATAGTCATCAGAGTCTTAGTTTCATCTCTGGTGTTGCTCCACTGCCAGCAAGCTTGGACAGTACCTCAGTGGATTCACATAGGAACACAAGCATGGCTCTGCTGCCAATGAGCCTGGTCAGTACCTTGGCGGAGTTACTTGCATCACATCCCTGCGCAGGAAGCCTTTCTATTCTTTCGCCTTATTCATTTTTTATTTTTCATTTTTTACTTTTCATTTTTTTCATTTTTCACTATGCATATCACTTATTCATTTTAGAGGCGGAAGAGGGATCCTGACTTATTGAGAGAAAAAGAGGTCATTCCAGTAGATAAGTAGTTGATTGTATCTCTGACATTCCTATTAAGGTTTTCCCCCTTACCTTACTCTACTTGACTAAGTTGATAAGGGTTAACCCAAAAACAATTGACTAGAGAAAGTGACACTAGTTAGCGTGCAAGCATTTTGTTTACACCAAGGTTTAGTTTGAATAGTACATATTTTCTTAGACGTATCATGGACTAAAATTAACAAGCTCATAATACATAGGCAAGATGATAGATAACAAAATAGTGATAGTTGTACAAGCCCTCTTGTACTTTAGCCAGCTCACTTCAAGAGTCATACATGGTTTCATGCAAAACTAACTATAAATAAAACAAGCGAACAAACTAACAATAAAAAAATCAAAGCAAGAGCAGAAGAAAAATGAAATCGAAGAAAGTAAACAAACAAGCAAGCAAACAAACACGCAAACAAAGCATGTAAGCAAACAAGAATGCAAGCAAACAAATGAAAGAAAACACTACTCCTACTCCTACATTAATGGTACATGGGCTTGATCATGTGAAGTGATACTGCCAATGCAGCCACCGGTGCATTGGTAGACCCATGTTGGTGAAGGCTTGGTCCGCGAGCAACCCAGTTGTGTGAACTAGCAAGCAAGAAAGATATAAAAATGAAGACAACCACACTTCGTGATTCATATTGCCCATGAGACATAAGTGAGTGCATGTGCATGACGGGCAGTCCGCGGACTTACCATGGTGTTGTGTGACACTACGTGCAAATTTGAAGCATAAACACACTCTTGACTGTGACATGCAAGCAAACGAAAGAAACAAAGATAACTTGCATCGCTCACGAGTGCTTGCAATGAAAGACTCCTCCAATGCATGAGCAATGGGATCGTGTAGTTCGAGTGGAGGAAGTAAAATCTGAGCATTAGATTGATCTTGAGTGCATACAAATGAGTGGTGAGGAGCCTTGAGTGTTTTAACAATTTCATGATCGGAAGCGAAACCAACCTTAAGACAACGAGGGCCTGACATAACCATTAGCTTGAGCTGAAGTGCCTCGACAGTCTATGGGGTTTCAACTTCATTTATAAATGGATATTCATAGACCAGTGTCTTAGACAGATTAACAATGAGTGAATAAACATCATGATCAGATGATTAGGTGAAGAGATCACGACATCTAAGATCATAAAATTCAGGAAGTTGGTCAACATCCTCTTGGTTGGATGAATCACATAAAGGGGTGGATGAAAAGGGAACAAACTCATCCTCTGTGTTTCTGGAAAATACAGATGAAGGATCAAGTGGATTTTCATGAGTAACTTATCTTCTCCATTGTTGAATGACGGACTAACATCTGGTGAGTCCTACAAGTGATCAACAATGGGTGCATCCGTGGATGAAGACACACATGCAAAATCATGGATGGAAGGTTCACCAAAGAGGTTAGGAAGGAATGGAGGAGAGTTAGACAAAAGGAAGTCATCCTTCACCAAGTGTTGATGTTCAAGCTCCCACTCGTACTCTTCATGAATGACAGTGCATGTTGGTTGTGCAACACCAACTTCGTCAGTGGGTTGTTCCTCGTTCACATCAAGTGAAGAGTATGGAATGGATGAACACAAGACAACATCATCCAGAGGAACACCTACATGCGAAAACGGAGGTTGAAGAAAATAATGCATATGAGAACTCGAAGGAATCACAACCAAATCTACACGAAAATCGAGTGGAGTGATGTTGGGAGAGTGTGAAGGATTAATAGGTGTGTGAGCATGATACTCAACATCACTGGGCAGTGGTGGAGCTACTGAATCAGAGGGAGGCAGACAGTCAGTTGAGATAGTGCCCACTCCCACATGAGATTGTGTAGTTCCATCAATGAAGAATGTTGAGTGAGGCTTGATATCAAGCTTACTCTTGGTACGGACAAATTTCTTAAGGAAATATTGAATCAGTCCCAAAGATAAGAAAATTTCATTTGGCTCTTCAGAGCTTGAAATTGCAAGTCAAAAAAGCACTACCAAAAGTCTATAACGGATTCATGCAAAGCCCTATGTTGGTGTAATAGTTTTCAGTCAAGATAGTTTGGATCAAAATGATAGAACATGTCTTCAATGAGATCACATAAGTGCTCAAATGAGTGCATGGTGTCAGCCAGTAGGCTGAGCACCCAATGAAATGGAGATTTGCGAAGTGTGTATGCAAGCAACAAACCGGCTTGTTCATCAGAAAACTCATCTTCTTGATAAACCATGAAAAGAAAGTTATATAAGTGCTTAGGCCAAGCCACTTCGCCTTCACCATCATACATGTGAGTGGAAAAGAGATCTAAAGGCTTCCTTGAGATGGAGACATCTTCATGATTCGAGAAACACCCCGGGGGAAGCAAAGTGCAAGACTCCTTATATACAAAGGTTCAAAACTAGATGAGAGGGCACAACTTGTCATTAGGCCCTCCTTCTAGTGCCAGAAATGTTGATGGTGTTGGACCTGCCAACATGTCAAGGGGATCTCCTTGGTAAGAAGTCCCAATTAGACCTCAAACCGTTTGGTGTAGGAGTCCCAACAGTGGAACGTTACAACCACATTCGCTTGCTCCTCCAAAGACATGTATTAGCTCCGTGCAGTGGATAAGCCAAGGTGTGTTACAATAATATCCAAGCCTTCTTCAAAATAGTCTTAGTAGAAGCTTGGCTGACCAAAAGCCTATACAATGAGTTATGAGAGACCATTTATAGAAAAGGGTGGGGTGACCCTTGGCATTCCCCCTTTGTGGCAGTTCAACTACCTTGATGACTCTTCACCTACTCTATGACTGTTACATCCAACTATTGACACTCGACTTACACTTGACATGACTAACTATTACAATGCACATGTACTCATGTGAGACAACATGTCTTGAGAAAGCCTTGCAAGACATCACTAAGACTTGGTCCATCGTGATGGGACAGACTCTTTGACATTCTTGTGATGGTGAAGGTGGTGAGATGATGCCAAGCTTGGTCGTTCGTGATGGTGTGCATGCACCTCATGGTGACATCTTGTTGAAGCGAACTCTTGCCTCCATTGCAACTGGTGCATTGGTTTTGCCCCTTCATCCAACTCATCTACTACCATGTGCATGGTATTCTTGGGTATGGTTGAACCAGCAACACACTGATGCATAGTGTCCATGCTAATCTTCAAGTGTGTGCCGGTGGTCATGTGCATCAACTTGCCAAAGTACATGTTCAACCCCAGTTGGACTTGCTTCTTGTCTTCACCCTCGTGAGTGTGTTGAATGGGTTGGATTGCATGCGTGCACTTAATGACATGCATTCTATTGAATCCATTGCATGCGATCAACAACACTTCTCACCATGTCTACTCTGTGTCAGCTTCTGGGATGGATCCTTAACTTGTATGGGCGCAGTTTCATCCTTGAGTCCATGTTCCACCCACTGCCATTCCTGTCATGTTGTAACTCATTCGTCTATCTGTGCAGCTTCATGTTCTTCCTGAGTTGTTGCTTCAATACATGCAACTCCTTCTTTATTCCATCTTTTGCCTTCACGTGATCTTCATTTTGCGCCATCACTTCATAGTTAGATTCTCCAAAGTTGCTTTCATCATCAATGGACCTGATTGAGCTTGCAACCTTGTTCCACCTTTGTGTTTTCAACAACCTTCCTCTTGCATTCGCTGCATTCAGTATGCTGCCTTCAACTATTGTTCATGATGCTGCTTTCTATGATGTCCTTTTCTACGAACAACTTGATGTCTTCATCGGTAGGTGTTGACAGTGCTGGACCCGCCAACATGTTCAGGGGATCTCCCTGGTAAGAAGTCCCAATTAGACCTCAGACATTTGGTGTAGGAGTCCCAACAGTGGGTCGTAAGGTAATGCCTTGATCGCAATGTCGCATAGAGGCAAGTAGGATAACTCTGTCAGTAGCAAGTGTGTCACTGCTAAAGTGAGGCAAGGAAGATGTATGAGAGGTTCTAACACAAAGGGGGAGAAAAGGATGAAGGTGAGTTCTAAGTTGAAAGGGATCAATCCCAACTTAGCTAGGAACACACAACACAAAAGGACATACACAACTTATGGTGGAGAAGTCCACTTGGATGTGGTATTCACAACATACAAGGTAAGATAACACATACAACACTCACAGATCAGTCCGAACGAGTGCAACGGTTGTTACAACAAGGTTCATGTGAAAGGCCTATCTGTTGTCTTGCAGAGCAATCGACATGAACTGTAACAACATATACAACACATTAACAACAAGATTCATATAATTGCATGTGAATAATTCCATACAAAAATATATAAGTTAAACAACATTTATCATTAAAGCAACTGGAGCAGTCCAACTACAATAACAACATATGCATGAAAATCTGATGGCCCTTATTATATAAAAGTGTAAGTTCCAATCATACAATACATCCATAGAAACCTACTAGCCCCATCAGTGAAACGTTATAGCCACATCTGCCTGATCCTCCAAAGAGATGTACTACCTTCGTGTAGTGGAGAAGCTAAGGTGCATTACAATACTATCCAAGCCTTCTTTAAGATAGTTTTAGTAGAAGCTTGGCTGACCAAAAGCCTCTACAATGAGTTATGAGGGACTATTTATAGAAAAGCGTGGGGTGACCCTTGACATTCCCCTTTGTGATAGTTCAACTACCCTCATGACTCTTCACATACTCTATGACTGTTACATCCAACTATTGACACTTGACTTACACTTGACATGACTCAACATTATAATGCACATGTACTCATGTGAGACAAAATGGCTTGAGAAAGCCTTGCAAGACATCAATGACACTCTTTTAATTGTGATGAGACAAATTCTTTAACATGCTTGTGATGGTGAAGCTGGTGAGATGATACCAAGCTTGATCATCCGTGATGGTGTGCATGCAACTTGTGGTGACATTTTGCTAAAGCGAACTCTTGCCTCCATTGCGGTGCATTGGTTTGGCCCCTTCATCCAACTCGTATGCTAACACGCACATGGTCATCTTTGGTATGGTTGAACTGACAACACACTAATGCATAGTGTCCGTGATGATCTTCAAGTGTGTGCTGGTGGTCATGCACATCAACTTGCCGAAGTACATGTTCAACCCCAATTGGACTTGCTTCTTGTCTTCACCTTGGTGAGCATGTTGAATGGGTTGGATTGCATGCATGTGCTCAATGACATGCATGTTGATGATTCCCTTGCATGCAATCAACAAAATTTCTCACCATGTCTGCTCCGTGTTGGGTGCTGGGATGGATCTTTAACTTGTACGGGCGCAGTTTCATTCGTGAGTGCATGTTGCGTCCACTGTTGTTCCTCATCATGCTACAACTCATTCGTCTATCTATGTAGCTTCATGTTCTTCCTTGAGTTGCTACTTTAGCCCATGCAACTCCTTCTTTGTTCCATTCTCTATCTTCACACGATATTCATGTCGTTCCATCACCTCATAGCCTGTGTCTCCAAAGTTGCTTTCATTACCAGTGGATCTGCTTGATCTTGCAACTTTGTTTCGCCTCTGTGTTGTCAACAACCTTCCCCTTGCATTCGCCGCATTCGGTATGCTGCCTGTAGCTGTTGTTCATGATGCTAGTCATTGTGATGCTGCTTGTCTATGAACAAGTTGATGTCTTCATGAGTAGCCAAGCTCATAGACACTTGATTGACTGCATCTCCAAGCGTGCTTGAATGGTGTCTTCGTCTCTACTCTCCTGGAAACCATTGTACCTATACTGCTGAGAGGTAGATGAACACCTGCGATATCTGGAGATATGGCAACACTCATGGCAAGTAATCTGTCAGTTGAAAACCAAAATGAGAATGAGAACTAACTTGTAACATACCTGGGTGAATGATCATGAAGGTTGCGTAATTTCAGCATGGAGGTCAAGAGACCGATTGCCAAGACTGCATAAGGAACAGTCTGAGCTGTTGGGAGACTGATTGACTGCTGGAACTGCGTAATGCACATTCTAGTTTGGCTATTGACTACTGGGATTGTGCAATGCTCAATTCTAGTTGGGAAGGACTGTTGTCCCAAGGACATATTTGCAATTTCTTGGGCCAAGCAACCATTGTCCTCCAGAAATGTTCAAAACAGTCTTGGGGGCCAACGATGGGCATGAATGCACAAATATGGAGAGGAAGGTGAGCCTTCCTTTCCCAAATTGTGCAATGAAGCCTTGGTGAAGGCAGAGCTCGGGCCAAGGTTGGCCCGACTCGTCGATGGGAAATTGAAAGCAAGTAAGTCAATGAATGCATGGTGACAATAAGTGATAGCATAAATGATTAACAATGCATGCAAAGCATGAATGAAATAATCAACAAATAGATCAACATGCATGTGGGTGAGGCAGTTCGTTGGTTGTGCGAACATCTGTGAAAAATAGTTTCATGCATGCGACAATAGTGAGAGCAACGAAAACTGAAACAGAGCTAGGACAAGATTGTATACATGTAAACGACATCAAGCATTCAAAGAATTTAAGCAAACAGTACTCCCACAAGTGAAAACACGAAAAGCGACAGAAATGCAGCACAAGGCATGGGAAGCGAGATTACCCCAAAACAGCTGAGCTGAATGTGCCGATAGATCCTAGATGTGATGTGGGATGCTAGAGCTGCAAGGTCGATGTGAGGAATGAGATCTGCAGCATCCAGTTGATGAGTTTTGATAACATCAAGGTTGTGACGCGCATGCCACAAATCTAGGGGAAGCAACACTTGGTGGGAGGTTTCAGAATTTCTCCTTGCATGTAACCTCCAACTGCCAAACACAGATCCTTGAAATAAGGGATTCCTTTGCATGCTGCCTTGGGAGAAGTAGCCCATGCATGCAAGTCTATTTTTCTCAGTCCCAGAGGGAACTAGTCATCTCAGCTGCACATGCAAGAGACTACTCGATTGCTCGAGAAAAAATACACATTTTTGGCTAGAATTTGGGTTGGTTGCTAGGGGATTTGCACAATTTCTGGGTAGAGAAGCTGACTGCTGCTCAGATTTGCACAAATCCTGGGCTAAACAACCTGCTGCTGAGAAAATTTGCGCAAATCCTGCTGGGAGGGTTGGTTGGTAGGATTGCAAAATCTTGGAGCCCATTACGCTGTCAGAGAGGAATGTGCAATTCCTAGAGGGAAGGCTGGTTTCCCTCCAGAAATGCACAATTTTCAAGGGGAAACTACTCATCCTCCAACTTGACCATGTTCAGGTGAGTAGACTGTGAGGGGAATGGATCAACTGTGATCGAGAGGCTACCTTTGTGCAAGAAAAACACTGAAGCTTGAGTACTTGACAAAGCAAGACAAAGTGTTGTGTAAGGTTGGCAGGGAGGCTCCAAAATAGGCAAAGGAAAAATTTTGGAGGGTAGCCGCTGCAACACTTGGTGACACACTGGTAGATCTCCACCTCTCTGCATAGACCTTGTTCATGAAAAGCAAGTCTAACACCTCTAGAAGTATTGTTTAGTTCTTAGCTCATCTTGGTTTCACACTAACTTGATTGTAAGATGTAGCATCTGCTAAGCCCTTGGTTGATTGACACACATTCCAAGCCAAGGCAACACAATTGTTTTGATTGGGGTTGAGGGGTATATAGGTGCACAAGTAGTATAGTCGTCAGAGTCTTAGTTTCATCTTTGGTGTTGCTCCACTACCAATAGGCTTAGACAGTACCCTAGTGGAGTCACATAGGAACACAAGCATGGATCTGCTGCTAGTGAGCCTGGTCAGTACCCTGGCGGAGTTACTTTCATCACCTCACTATGTAGGAAGCCTTTCTCTTCTTTCACCTTATCCATTTTTCATTTTGAATTTTTGACTTTTCATTTTTTTCCTTTTTCACTATGCATAGCACTTATTCATTTTAGAGGCAGAAGAGGGATCCCGATTTATTGAGAGCAGAAGAGGTTGTTCCAGTAGAGAAGTCGTTTATTGTATCTCTAACATGCCTGTTAAGGTTTTCCTCCTTACCTTACTCTACTTGACTGAGCTGAAAAGGGTTAACCCAAAAACAATCGACTAGAGAAAGTGACACTAGTTAGCATGCAAGCGTTGTATTTACACCAAGGTTTACTTTGAATAGTACATATTTTCCTTCGATGTATCATGGACTAAAAGTAACAAGCTCATCATACATAGGCAAGATGATAGATAACCAAGTAGTGATAGTGGTACAAGCCCTCTTGTACTTTACCCATCTCGCTTGAAGAGTCATACATGGTTTCATGCAAAACTAACCTATGAATGAAACAAGCGAAAGAAATAACAATCAACAAGACAAATCAAGAGAAGAAGAAAAAATGAAAGTGAAGCAAGTAAACAAACAAGCAAGCAAATAAACAAGTAAACAAATAACGTAAGAAAACAAGCATGCAAGCAAACAATTGAAAGCAAACACTACTCCTACTCCTACACTAACAATACATGGGCCTGATCACATGAAGTGATACTTCCAATGCAACCACTGGCGCATTGGTAAAGCCATGTTAGTGAAGGCTTGGTCCATGAGCAACCCAGTTGTGCAAACTATCAAGCAAGAAAGATATAAAAATGAAGACAACCACACTTTGTGATTCAAAGTGCCCACGTGATATAAGTGCACACATGTACATGACAGGCAGTCCGCGGACTTATCATGATGTTGTGTGACACTACGTGTAACTTTGAAGCATAAACACACTCTTGACTGTGACATGCAAGAAAACGAAAGAAACGAAGATAACTTGCATTGCGCACGAGTGCTTGCAATGTAGGACTCCTCCAATGCATGAGCAATGAGATTATGCAGTTTGAGAGGAGGAAGTGTGATCTATGTGTGAGATGGATCTTCATTGCATACAGATGAGTGATGAGGAGCCTTGGGTGATTGAATAATTTCTTGATCGGGAGTGAAATCAACCTCAAGACAATGAGGGCCTGACATAACCATTAGCTCGAGCTGAAGTGCCTTGACGGTCTATGGGATTTCAACTTTGTTGATAGAAGGATCTTCGTAGACTAGTGGCTTAGAGGGATTAACAATGAGTGAATCAACATCGTGATCAGATGATGCGTTGAAGAGATCATGACAACCAAGATCAAAAAATTCAGGATGTTGGTTGGCATCCTCATGATTTGATGAATCACACAGAGGGGTAGATGATAAGGAAGGATGTTCAGCCTCTGCGTTTCCAAAAGAGCAGATGAAGGATCAAGTGGATTTTCAATGAATGATTGGTCCTCTCCATTGTTGTATGATGGGCTAACATATGGTATGTCCTGTGAAATATCAAAATGGGTGCATCTGTAGATGAAGACACGCATGCAAAATCATGGATGGCAGGTTCACCAAGGATGTTAGGAAAGAATGGAGGGGACTCAGATGGAAGGGAGTCATCCTTCGATGAGTGTTGATGCTCAAGCTCCCACTCATACTCTTCATGAATGACATTGCATGTTGGTTGTGCGACACAAACTCTGTGAGTGGGTTGTTCCTTGTTTACAACATGTGAAGAGTTTGGAATGGATGAATGCAAGACAACATCTTTCAAAGGAACACCTGAGTGCAAAGATGGAGATCGAAGAAAACAATGCACATGGGAACTCGAAGGTCTCATAATCAAATCTGTGCTAAAATGGAGTGGAGTGATGTTGGGAGAGTGTGAAGGATGAACAGGTGTGCAAACATGATCCTCAACATCATTGGGCGATGGTGGAACTATTGAATGATAGGGAGTCAGACAGTCCGTTGAGACAGTGCCTGCTCCCACATGAGATTACGTAGTTCCATTAGCGAAGAAGGTTGAGTGAGGATTGACATCAAGCTTTCTCTTAGTTCAGACAGATTTCTTAAGGTAGTACTCGAATTGGTCCCAGAGATAAGCGAACTTCATCTGGCTCCTTGGAGCTTGAAACTGTAAGTCATGGAAGCGTTTCCAAAAGTCAATAACAGATTCATGCAGAGCCCTCCATTGCTGCAATAGTTTCCGGTCAAGATGGTATAGATCAAAATGATATAACGTGTCTTCGTTAAGATCACAAAAGTGCTCAAACGAGTGCACGGTGTCAGCTAGTATGTTGAGCACCCAATGAAATGGAGATTCATGAAGTGTGTATGCAAGCAGCAAACCGGCCTATTCATCAGTAAACTCATCTTCCTCATAAATCATGGAAATAAAGTTATGTGAGTGCTTAGGCCAGGCCACTTTGCCTTCACCATCATACATGTGAGTGGACAAGAGATTGAAAAGCTTCGCCGAGATGGAGACATCTTCACGATTCGAAAAACACCTCGAGGGGAGAAGAGTGCAAGATTCCATGAAAGATATGCAAAGGATAAAAACCTAATGAGAGGACACAACTTGTCATCAGGGCCAGAAATTTTGACGGTGCTGGACCTGCCAACATGTCAAGGGGAACTCCCCGGTAAGAAGTCCCAATTAGACTTCAAACCATTTGATGTAGGAGTCCTAGTAGTGGGTCATAAGGTAATGCCTTGAACATGATGTCGCACAGAGGCAAGTAGGATAACTGTATTAGTAGAAAGGGTGTGACTGCTATAGTGAGTCAAGGAAGATGTATGAGAGGTTTGAACACAAAGGGGGAGAAAAGGGTGAAGGTGAGTTTCTGGTTGAAAGGGATCAGTCCCAACTCGGCTAGGAACACATGACACAAAAGGACATACATAGCTTCTAGCAGAGCAGTCCACTTGGATGCGGTAGTCACAACATACAAGGTAAGATAACACATACAACACTCATGAATCAGATCGAATGAGTGCAACGATTGTTACAACAAGGTTCATGTGAAAGTTCTGTTCATTTTCCAACAGAGTATTCGACACAAACAATGACAACATTAACAACATATACAACACATTAACAATAAGATTCATATAATTGCATGTGAATCAGTTCATACACAAATACATAAGTTAAACAACATATATCATTAAAGCAACTAGAGAAGTCCAACTACAATAAGAAGATATGCATGAAAATGTGATGGCTCTTATTATATAAAAGTGTAAGTTCCAATCATACAATACATCCATGTAAACCTACTAGCCCCATCAGTGAAACTTTATAGCCACATTCACCTGCTCCTCCAAAGAGGTGTACTAGCTTCGTGCAGTGGAGAAGCCAAGGTGCGTTACAATACTATCCAAGCCTTCTCCAAGATAGTCTTAGTAGAAGCTTGGATGACCAAAAGCCACTAAAATGAGTTATGAGGGACTTTTTATAGCAAAGGGTGGGGTGACCCTTCACATTCCCCTTTGTGATAGTTCAAATACCCTCATGACTCTTCACCTACTCTATGACTATTACATGCAACTATTTACACTTGACTTACACTTGACATGACTAAACATTACAATGCACATGTACTCATCTGAGACAACATGGCTTGGGCAAGCCTTGCAAGACATCACTGACACTCGTTCCACTACGATGAGACCAATCCTTTGACATGCTTGTGATGGTGAAGCTGGTGAGTTGATGCCAAGCTTGATCGTCCATGATGGTGTGCATGCACCTCATGGTGACATCTTGCTGAAGCGAACTCTTGCCTCCGTTGCAATTGTTGCATTAGTTCGGCCCCTTCATCCAACTCGTCTACTAACATGCACATGGTCTTCTTGGGTATGTTTGAACCGACAATACACTGATGCATAGTGTCCGTGTTGATCTTCAAGTGTGTGCTAGTGGTCATGCATATCAACTTGTCGAAGTACATGTTTAGCCCCAATTAGACTTGCTTCATGTCTTCGCCTTGGTGAGTATGTTGAATTGGTTTGGATTGCATGCGTGTGCTCAATGAAATACATGCTATTGAATCCTTTGCATGCAATCAAAAATACTACTCACCATGTCTGCTCCGTGTCAGCTGCTGAGGTGGATCTTTAACTTGTACGAGCGCAGTTTCATTCATGGGTGCATGTTGCGCTCACTGCTATTCGTGATCCCGTTGTAACTCATTTGTCTGTCTGTGCAGTTTCATGTTCTTCCTTGAGTTGTTGCTTTGGCACATGAAACTCCTTCTTTGTTCCATTCTCTGTCTTCACACGATCTTCATGTCGCGTTGTCACCTCATAGCCTGAGTCTCCAAAGTTGCTTTCATTATCAATGGATCTGCTTGATCTTGCAACTTTGTTTCGCCTTTGTGTTGTCAAAAACCTTCCTCTTTCATTCACTGTATTTGCAATGTTCACTTCATTCAATATGCTTCTTGCAGCTGCTATTCATGATGCTACTCACTGTGATGTTGCTTTTCTATGAATGACTTGATGTATTTGTGAGTAGGCAAGCTCATAGACACTTGATCGATTGCATCTCCAAGCGTGCTTTGAATGGTGTCTTCATCTCTGCTCTCCTAGAAACCATTGTACTTGTACTGCTGAGAGGTAGATGAACACCTGCAATACTTGGAGATATGGAAACACTCATGGAGAGCAATCTATCAATTGAAACCAAAATGAACATGAGAACTAACTTGTAGCATACTTGGGCGAATGATCATGAAGGTTGCACAATTTCAGCCGGGAGGTCAGGAGACTGACTGCCAAGACTACACAAGGCACAATTCAGGCTACTGGGAGACTAACTGATTGCTGGAACTGTGCAATGCACATTCCAGTCTGGCTGTTGATTGTTGGGATTGTGCAATGCGTAATTCTAGCTAGGAAGGACTAGTGGCCTAGGGACAAATTTGCACAATTTCTTAGGCCAAGCGGCCATTGTCCTCTGGAAATGCGCAAAATAGTCTTGGGGCTAGTGCTGGGCATGAATGCACAAATATGGAGAGGAAGGTGAGCCTTCCTTTCCCAGATTATGCAATGCAGCCTTGGTGAAGGCAGAACCTGGGCCAAGGTTGGCCCAACTCGCTGACGGGCAATAGAAAGCAAGTCAATGAATGCATGGCGACACTAAGTGATAGAAGAAGTGATTAACAGTGCATGCAAAGCATGAATGAAATATTCAACAAATCGATCAACATGCGTGTGGGTGAGGTAGTTCACCGGTTGGGCAAACGTCCGTGCAAAATAGTTTCATGCATGCGACAGTAGTGAGATAGCAGGAGAAACTGAAATAGAGCTAGGACAAGCTAGTATACATGTAAACGATAGCAAGTGTTCAAAGAAGTCAAGCAAAGAGTACTCCCATAAGAGAAAAAACAATAAGCAACAAAAATGAAACATAAGGTATGGGGAGAAACATTACCCCAAAAAAGCTGAGCTGAATGTGCCAACTACTCCTAGATGTGATGTGGGATATCAGAGCTGCAAGGTTGATGTGAGGAATGAGCTCTGTAATGTCTGGTTGATGAGTTTTGATAACATCGAGGTTGTGATGGGCATGCCACAAATCTAGGGGAATCGACACTTGGTGGGAGGTTTCTGAATTGATCCTTGCACGTAATCTCCAACTGCTAAAAATTGATCCCTAAAACAAGGAATGCCTTTGCATGCTTCCTTGGGAGAAGCGACTCATGCATGCAAGTCTGTTTTGCTCAGTTTCAGAGGGAACTAGTTAACTCAGCTACACATGCAAGAGACTGCTTGACTGCCAGAGAAAAATGTGCATTTCGCGTTGGGCGCTGGGCTGATTTCACAAGAGGTTTGTGCAATTTCTGGGCAGAGCAGCTAACTGCTGCCCAAATTTTTGCAAATCCTGGGCTGAACAACTTATTACTGGGAAACTTGCGCAAGTTCTGCTGGGAGGGTTGGCTGGCAGGATTGTGCAATCCTGAAGCCCAGTAGGTTGTCAGAGAGGATTGCACAATTACTAGAGGGAAGGCTGGTTGCCCTCTACAAATGTGCAATTTTTTAGGGGAAGCTGCTCAACCTACAGTTGGACCAAGTCTGGGTGAGCAGGCTATGAGGGGAACGAATCAACTATGATCGATAGGCTACCTTTGTACGAGGAAAACATAGAAGCTTGAGTACTTGACGAAGCAAGACAAAGTGTTGTGTAAGGTTGGTAGGGAGGCTCCAAAACAGGCTATAGAAAAATTTTGGAGGGTGGTTGTAGCCCCTACAACAGTAGGCAAATCCATGGACACTTGATTGACTGCATCCCCAAGTGTGCTCTAAACGATGTCTTCATCTCTGCTCTCCTAGAAACCATTGTACATGTACTGCTAAGAGGCAGATGAATACCTAGGATACCTGAAGACATGGCAACACTCACGGCAAGGAATCTGTCAGTTGAAAATCAAAATGAACATGAGAACTGACTTGCAACATATCTGGGTACATGATCATAAAGGTTGTGCAATTTTGGCCGGGAGGTTAGGAGATCAACTGCCAAGACTACACAAGGCACAGTCCGGGCTACTGGGAGACTAACTAATAGCTGGAACTACATAATGCACAGTCTAGTATGGTTGCTGACTGTTGGGATTGCGCAATGCACAATTCCAGCTGGGAAGGACTCTTGGCCTAGGGACAAATTTGCGCAATTTCATAGGCCAAGTAGCCACTGTCCTCTAGAAATGCGCAAAACAGTCCTGGAGGTAAGTGCTAGTGTTGGGAACGGGCCCCCTGGGATCAATTTTGGGGTTAAAATCCCAAAAAAAATGAGTGCATGACCAAGGTAGTGGTTGAGGCATGCAGGTCTATCCTAGAGCTAGACATTCCCGATGATGATCTAGTAGATGTGTGGATTCGGAAGCTTGCTGCCAGAGTGCGCGCCACAAGAATAGAGTTAGTGAAGGTTCAATTTAACCTGAACCTCAAGATTATAGAATTGTAGTTGAAGGCCTAGCCTTCAACTCTTCCAGAAGTCAGAGAGCAGCACGAGACAGATGTGAAAGACGCCATGGCAGTAGTAGATAGCGTAGTAAAGGAGTGCTCCACTCTCTTCTAGCAGGCGCTCGAAGTGGTTACCAATTTGCAAGAGGATCCCACCTTGCAAAGGTTGGAAATGGAGGCCCGAGAGATGCAGCAGAGATATGTTGAATTAAAAGTGACGATGCACACCATCACCCTTACGCAGAGGCTAGAAAAACTTTAGGAGGCAAAGGTGCTAAAGTAGTAGGTGGATGCAACGCAATGCAAGGAGAGCATCCTCAAGGCCAGGATAGGGCCTTGGCTTGATGAAGTCTATGCGCTTACAACCACCATTGAAGGAAAAATGGTTAGTTTGCAGGGAACACAGTAGAAGGTGCAGGCAGATGGCGTAGGGCCAACGATGGAGTAGCTAGTCAAACAGATGAAGCAGGAAGCAACACAGTGCACTGCTGAAGTTGCAGTAGTCCAAGTGGAGTTGGGAGGTCTTCACAACAAGATCTTTGTGCCAGTTGAATGAATCGAGGGCGAGTCTCCTTGTTTGTGTTGGAGGCCTATTGGGAACGGGTCCCTTGGGGTCAATTTTGGGGTTAAAAGCCCAATCTTTGGGGTAGAAAG
Source organism: Pinus taeda (assembly GCA_000404065.3). NCBI lineage: Eukaryota > Viridiplantae > Streptophyta > Pinopsida > Pinales > Pinaceae > Pinus > Pinus taeda. Next base: position 164,234 of record APFE030364329.1, read on the forward strand.
TCCAAATTTTGTATAAAGGTATGTAGAGTCTCCGCATTTTGTGGTCGCAGAGCGCGAAGATATCAAGAGTCAAAAAGGGTTTCCACCCTTAGTTTAGATAGGTTGTGTTGGCTTGATGAGAAAGGAGGTCTTAGAGGAGTCTAAGATAGTTCATAGTTGATAGTAGAGTCATTGATGATTTTGTGAAGAGCTAAGAGCGAGAGTCTTAGCATAAGAAAAAGGCTCTATAGCTGAGTGCGCAGAGGCCTACGGTAGAATTCCGTAGTTGAATGCACAAAGGCCTACGGTAGAAGTCCGCAATTGAGTACGTGAACCCTTGCAGCTGTGTGCGCACAGCAATTAGAGTTTGTATTGGAAATCTGTATCATCAATAAAGAGAAGTATTTTGAAATTACTGTTTATTTTACTTCTGTCAATTGCATGTGATTATGTTATGTTAAGCACTAGGGTTATGTTTTATTGCTAATTTGATGGGCAGATCTACATGTTTTCTTCTATTATATGAATGCAAGTAGAGATATATGTTTACATAAAGATAATATTAATTGCATGGTAGAGTTGGCATACACTTAAGATAATTCGGGAAACTGTACAACAAAGTAGTTACAGAGGCGCATAAGTGGCTGAATCGCTTATTAGGTTTAAGCGAAGGACGATCACAGACTTTTGTGGAGGTTTTGAAGACTAATAAAGAAGTACATCGATAAGCCCTAAAGGCTTATCGATCTGCATGAAGGTAGAGTTAAAGTGTAAAACCGACATCACAACCATCTCAGGGTGCAGAAACTTGGTTCCTGCATCCCCCCATACTGCTTCGGGTGAGACTTGAGTTTGCGCTCCACGGATTGATGTTGAAAGGGCCAGTAGTGTAGGGATTTGCTTGGTTGCCTAACGCTGAACCTGGGTTAGGGCCCATCAAGCCAAAAACTAGGTAGGAATGCATAAATCTGGAGAGGAAGGGGAGCCTTCCTTTCCCAGATTGCCCAATGCAGCCTTGATGAAGGCAGAGCTTGGGCCATGGTTGGCCTGACTCGCCGACGGGCAACTAAAAGCAAGTAAGTCAGTGAATGCATGGCGACACTAAGTGATAACAGAAGTGATTAACAGTGCATGTAAAACATGAATTAAATATTCAACAAACATACCAACATGCATGTAGTTGAGGCAGTTCGTGTGTTGGGCGAACGTTCGTGCAAAACAATTTCATGCATGCAACAGTAGTGAGATAGAAACGAAAATTGAAACATAGCTAGGAAAATCTAGTATACATGTAAATGACAACAAGAATTCAAATAAATCAAGAAAACAATACTCCCATAAGCGAAAAAATGAAAAATGACAAAAATGCAACACAGGGCATGGGAAATGGGCTTACCCCAAAATAACTGAGCTGAATGTGCTGACTGCTCCTAGATGTGATGTGGAGTGCCAAACCTGCAAGGTTGATGTGAGGAATGAGATTTGCAGTGTCATGTTGATGAGTTTTGATAACATCGAGGTTGTGACCTGTTATCACTCAGGTTGTTCCCTGCTTCCTAAAGGGAATACAGCCGAGGTAACCACTAACCAATCTTTTAGTTACAGGTCCTAGCCTACCTGTAACCAGAGAGGGCTCTCTCTTTATAATTTAGCTTTGTTGGTGGGTGATTTTAGGCTAGTTATGGTGTACTGATTTTGTTTTGAATTTGGTTGGTTGGTGAATTCAGATAGAGCTGAGGTATAAATTACATAACAGTTTGGGCCATTGGGCAATGGAGTTCATGATTGTGTGCTGCTGAAGTATGTTTCTGAAGAAAGAGTATTGTTGCAAAGCTATATAGGCATCTGTGGAACAATTTTTTAAGATCACGTAATGAATTTATGGAATTAGTGAGTGAAAGGCAATTAAGAATCTTCCATTATGCTAACAAGGGGAGAGATGAAAGCATTGCTTAAGAGCAGTTAAGAATTCCTAAACAATATTCACAGTGAGAGAATTAGTTTAAAAATGAGCAATTAAGATTTCATATCCATGGCTAATCTAGAAGAAAACATATTTAGAAATAGAGATTGAGCATAGGCTGTATTCAAACAAATCCTAAGCTATTCTTTTTCCCTATTTACTATCATCATGAAACATATGTAAATTTTTTCATGCACAGAAAGACAATAACATGGTTCAGAATAACTTATTGTTCCATTAAATGACACAGGAATTCTGCAACATAACACAATCCTTCATTTCCACCTTCAAACAGTATAGAAACCAGGAACTCCACCAGCAATTTGTATTAGAAAAAATTCTGAGATATACAATACAGCTCTTCTGAGAGAGTTTCACTACAACCGACCCTCAATACGTTCTATGAGGGGATATATATACAAAAATAGGATACAAAATATCTAGATAGTGAGTTATTGTGCAATAAATTACACCACCAACTCTCTTACAAAAAGTAAATGAAAGAAATAACTATAGCAATTAATGTTGATATGGCAGATGTCCTTCTGTCAGACAATTTTTTACTTTTTGGATCAATAAAGTTGGTTGTAGCTGTGTCTTTAAATCTGCGTTTATTGATCTTGTTGTCTGAGTGCTTTGATGAGTCACTGTACAGATGCTTCCTGTGATATCTGCGTGCTTGATTCTCTGTTAACCTGTACTGTGACTGAGATCTGAATTTTCATAAAAAAGGAATAATATAGTCGGATCACCTAGGTAGTACTTCCAGCATTGCTTGCCACCAATCAGCTGGAGGTAGCTGATGTCTCCTTATTTTTATAAGCGTTTCATCTGCTTCAGTATATCTGTAGAAATTTGGAGGCACTTAAAACTAATGATTAATCTCATGCTCAATAAAAAATAAATTCTCTAATTTGTCATAAAGAGACTGCCCAGAGGGAGGCCCTGCTTCTTCTATGGAGCTGGTGGATGTTGTGATTTGATTTTCAACATAATTGTTGATCCTTGTGATGTATTGATCATATGACAGCAGTTGTCCAGTACCAGTCACTAGGCTAGGCAGTCCTTTATCTTGCAATGCTATTATCTTTGCCCTGAATTCATCTATAGAAACCTTCATATCCTAACATTTCCTTTCTAGAGTTTGAGTGAAATTTCTTAAAGTCAGCACTTTTTTGGCTGTTAGGATAGTGTCTGTTCTGCTATTTATTTCTAGTGCTGCCAATTCCTCCTTAGTGTGAGTATTGAGGAAATGTATCATTTTATTGGCCTGCTCAAGCATGATTCCTAGTGCTATTCTGGCCTTTTGTATTTCAACATGAGCTATGCCTATTAGTTCAATTTCCTCATGTATTGCCTGTATTGACCTCCATTGGTCATGGATTGATTGGCCAATTTTGGCCCATATGATCTTCTTGATTTCTGCCAGAGTTTTGCCTATAAGCAATTCTTTTTCCAAAGCTTTCACTTTGGTTTCCAAGGCCTTTATCTCTCTTTGCTTCTCTACCACTGTCATTTTGGACTTATCATAGTTGGCCTCTAGCTTGGCCAGTCTATCTTTGGCTTCATTAATTTCTGTCACCTGAACCTCAAGTTCCTTGACAGCTTTCATCAAGTCCTCCATGCTCATGCTTGATTATGTTGTTGTTGTTTTTGCTGTTGTGGCTTCTGTTGCTGATGTGGCTATGGTAGGTGTTGGAATGGCAGGAGGGGTTGTTGTTGCTTGCATAGGAGGGGCAGGGCCAAGAGTTGTAGAAGTTTGAGGGGGCTGGGAGGTTGACTCCCCTTGCTCGTCCTGCAATGCCTTTTCCAATTCTGCTTCCATCTATAATATTCTCCGATTCATCTTTAGAAGCAGATCCATGGTCTCATCAGCTTGCTTTTCCTGTGCAAGTTCTGTTGTTTGAGGGTGAATGGTTGGAGGCAACTTTGCTTGCTTCCTCAGTGCAACAATGTCATCCTCCTTTTTCTTCATAAGGGCCTTAATACCCTTTGGATCTTTAGGATCATGTCCTAGATCAATGATTATGTCTTCCAAAGTTTTTATTCTGTTGTCCTTAGCAGTGGAAGACATCCTTTCCAAATCTAGTTGTGTATTTGTATTCTTTAGTGATTCTTTTAACTGATGGGCCAGCATGGCCCTATCTGCAAGTGTGGCATACACCATTTCCCCTGTCTGTTTGTGCAATTCTATTTGATCCATGTGGTGTATGTCCTTGGAGAGGACCTCTAGCCTTGTTTTGGTGTAGTCTGCAGATGATCTGGGCTTTGGAACTTTAGGATTAAGATAAGTAAAAATCATCTTATCCTCCTTGATGTCATATGCTGCCATCAATCTCTGCTGCTTGGAGGGTGTTGTCTTTAAGAATTGATCATACAATTGAACTCTCAAGATTCATTTTGGGCATTGATCTCCATAAAAGTTCCTTTGACTCCAGCTAGTTGCTTGCACTTTTTCCTTGAGGAGGACACCTCTGTACTTTGCTGCTTGGCTTGTTCCTGCTGGAATGAACTAGTGGCAGTCTGCTGGCTGGATTCTCTTTCTCTGCTTTGGCTTTCTGCTCATTCTTCACTGATGTGTTCTTCTTTGTTTTGAGGGTCAATTCTTGACCTCTTGGCCTCCAGTTGTTGTGTTGGCCCACTTGGAGGTGTGGCCTCCTCTCTATCTCGTTTTCTGCCTCTCTCTTCATTGAGAGGAGTTTGCAAAACTGGAATTTGGGGTGCTTCAGCTTGCTGTAAAGCGTCTTGCCCTTGACTTTGGTCTTTTGAGGTGCTGGGCTGCCCTGCCTCTGTCTCTTGCTGTACATCCATCACTTCTTTCCCTTTTGCTGTGGTTGTTTTTGTTGTAGATGCCTGCTGGTTGGTCTGTGCAGCTGCAGCAGTGGATGTGCCTTCTCCGACTTGGACTAGTTGCTTGAATGTGACCTGCTGACAAGAATCCAAGTCAAGAGTTTTCTCTAAATCTTTCACAGTTTGCTCCATTGTCTCCTCCTGAGTAAATTCCTCTACTAATGTACCAGGCACCCATTCATCTTGGTTGGCAAAGTGTTCAATTTGTGGATATGGACAATGTTTATAGGCTAACAACCTATACTTGACTCTTCTAGCACTGATAAGGCCTTCAGGGTCATAAGGGACCCACCAGAAACTCCTTTTAAGTTTAAGCTATTGCCCCAGTATTTGATCAACTTCTTGCCAACCATCTTTCTTGTTCATGATGAAGGGGCCTAGGTGGTCTCTGAATTTGAGATTGGCTTTCTTCTTGGCACTATGGAAGTGTGTAAGGTCGGAATTGATGAGTTGCCTATAGTATTCCAAGGCAAACAATCTCATAAGCACATATCTTGGGAGCCTGTAAGGACAGAGCTCACAACCATAGATCCTGGTGACTGTGTGATTTTGGTATAAATACCAATCACCTATTTTGTAATTCCTAGACAGCTGTAATATTTTCTGCATATCTTTTGACAATCTGGCAGGAGGAGTCCTTTTCAAGAGGCATGTGACTGGATAGACAAATTGGTCAATGAATTCACAGTAGGAATTGGGAGAGTTCTAGACTTGATGGAAAACTGAAGACCAGAAAATGACAAACCTCCTCTCACCCTGTGAATCCAGCTTCTTGATGGGGCACTAGAAGCAATCTCTCTAATAGTACATGAACAAGTGATAGATGTATGATGAATATTTAAATATTGCTTCCCTGTTTAGCCTTAGCAGTTGGTCGTGTATCTTCTTGGCAATAAACTTGGCATAATTGTATTTTATAGCAGGGGGCTTTCCAAGGCTATATGCAGATAACAAGACCAACACAGTTTCATCAACATGTTCATTTGTGGAGAACCCCAGCACAGAGGATATCATGTCCACAAGCAACTTGCCTACCTCATTGAAATGTGCATATGGGAAAGGAGGTGGCCCAGAAGGTTGGCAGTCTGCTCTCATGAAAGTTTTGGCAACTGCAGCAATCTCAATGCTCGAGAGCTTGGAGCCCTCATCTAGCAAGTACTTTATGGAAAAAGGGTAGAGCAGTTGAGTTTGCTTGTAATTTAGCATCTGATTGATGGAATCAGGAGTAATGTAAAAGAGTATGCTCCCAGATGGAGACTTAACAGCTCTGATTTTTTTGTCATAATTCTCTGCACAGAGGTGAATGAGTTCAGAAAGATATTCATAGAAGGCAAGAAATAGATAGGAAGATTTGACTCCCAGATGCCATACATGTCACTGTTGTCCAAGTGACTGTTCCTCAGCTCGCAGAAGGTCTGCAAGTGGTTCCTCTCTACCACAAAATCTATAATGAGGAAATCACTGTCCACTAGAGGCATAGCTTCAAGCTCCTTGCTGGGTGGATTAATAGGAGCAACATCTAGAGCTGATGGAGTGGCCATGTTTAAACTTTACTGGATAACTACTTGAGCTTAGGATTAGTTAGAAGGATGAAGACTGCCCACTGAATTTGTGTTTGGGAGTGAGTAGTTATGAGAGTTTAAAAAGACTTTTCACAGGGTTGATGAACTGTGGGGCACTCTGTTGGAAAAAACCAGAGTGTTTTGAGCTAAGTAGCTGGGATTTTGCAAAGGGAATTCTGATAAAAGGGATCAGTGTGCAGTTATATGAGCTTTAGTCGGTAGCTCGGCTTCTAAAATTACTTTTTAATGGTGAATTTCGTAGAAGGGCACGGATTTGCAGAGCTTCGTGGTGTAGGGACTTTACCAAGTTTTTTGGGTAGTTTTAGTGGATAATTTGACTGTGAGGAGCTTTGCAGATATTTTTTAAAGGAAATTAGGAGAAAAATGGCACAAACATGGGTGAAATAGGTCTTCTGTGGCAAATACCTGGATTTTTCAGTGCCGAAGGTGTCAAGCTGGAACAATGGCAGGCAGTTTGAGTCAACTTTGAGGGCGGCAACAGCTTGGGTGAGTAAATTCTCGAATTAGGTAGCAAACGACGTATTCCGCATGCACAGCGCTCCCAAAACGACAAGTGAAAATGACACAAAATGGTCATTTCGCGACATTTTATGCAAATTTGGGACTTTTGGCGCTTTTTGGTGATGACGTCATTGTTGGGCCCAGGTACAGCAGGGTGACGTGGGTGGCCACGTGGCAGTGACACGGTGTCAGGGCATGCGTTCAGATGGACTACGTGGAGGCGACGTGGAGCAGTGGTGGCGGACAAGGGTGCTGACGTCATGCTGACGTGGGTATGACATCAGTGGGAGGGGGCAGGCGGTTTGTGGATTCCCCAAAGCACCCTTGGGTGGTAAGCGGTAAGAGGGGGGGGGCTCCGAACAACTTGGGCAGTTGACGCGTGGTGGGGGTGTTATCACTCAGGTTGTCCCTAGGCTCCTTTTTAGGGATACGACTAAGGTAACCACAAACCAATCTTTGGATTGCAGGTTCTAGCCCACCTGCAATCAGAGAGGGCTCTCTCTTAATGATTCAACTTTGTTGATGATTTTAGGCTAGCTTTTGGCTCAGGGGTTTTTTGTTTTTGTTTGGATGGGAGGTAGAAATCTCAAGCAAAGAGGCAAGGTAAGGTGTGATAAGTTTCAAACCATTGGGCGTGGAGTCATGGAGTAAGGCTTACTATTGTGTCTTCTTGATCATAAGAGGATTAATGAGCGAGATAGCCACACATGATACAATTATCAATCTACCGAAGGGATGGGATGATGAGAATCAGAGATGAAAGGAAAAGGAGAATCATTTCATCATACTGAAAAAGAGGAGAAGTGGATGAATGGTGATCTAGGAGCAGTTAAGAATTCCTAAATTCTCATTCATATGTGAAAGAAACAATGTAAAAAAGATCATTTAAGTATACATGCTTATAGCTATTTCTGATGAAAACATAAAAAAAGTGCAGAAATTGAACTTAAGGTGTAGTTAAACAAATCTTAAGTTATTCTTTTTTTCTGCAATTTAGATGGCGGAACAGTGGTAAAAACATGAAAATTAACAGAGGTGAGAAGCACTTATTGAATCATGTAGAAGCACGGGAATTCCATAATCACTCCTTAGCCAATTAAACACATCAAGCAGTTTCGAAATCCATGCTTTCAGCAGTCTTTGATTATAGAAAGTATGACAGTTACAGTGCGGGTCTCTGCTTGGAGATAATGCTGAGAAGAAGATTAAGCAATGTCTTCGACTCACTAACTAACCAACCAACCAACCCCTCACTACATCGTTCAGGGTGGTATACATAAGCAAAATATCATAAAGTCATTTATTACAATTGACCTAAACAGGTCTGCTAGAGAGCTTTTCTAAAACCTAAGTGTCGCTGGAATTAAATACAGGTAAGTCCTTTGGGCTGCGCTAGAGACAGCTGAATTGAAAGGAGTGCAATGTGGCCCTTGGAGGCTCGATGCGGTGCTGTTGGAGTAACTATGCTTCGAGATCTGTGACTCTATTCTGGTGCGAGGTAAATGTGCAATAATTATGATCTGAAGGTGTTTAAGTGGCTTCGCCCTTTTCTTTGACTCTGCTAGAAGGTATTAAATGTTCGCTTGCTTTGGGCTGCTGCTTAAGATTTTCGCTGATACTCTTTGCCACTATATTGATGGCTTTCGTCGTCTGCTGATACTCTTTGACATGCTTGTTCCCTGACGATTTGATCTGATACACTTTAATCTCTGTCATTGGTCCTTTGTTGTCTTTAAACCAGATTAATTTGGCATGATCGGGCGATTTCAGGGTTTTTCAGCGCAGAACGGGACAAGGAAAAATATTCCCCAAAGATTCCCCGAAATGGCATATTTCCCATAGCGATGCGTGATTAGCGCTTCGCGCTAATCGCGCATTGAAAACTGCCTCTGTTTCTTGTTCTGGAGCTCCAAAGTGCGATTTTTCTTCCTACGCAAATTTTCGGCTTTCTGGTTGCTGACGTTAGCATGACGTCAGCAGTATGGCAGATGATGTCAACCTGTGGTGGGTCCCTGGTACAGATGTGACACGGTAGGGTGCTCATTTTTGAAGGCGATGCGATAAGCTTCTCCGATGCGATCGCAATATCGCATCGGTGGGAACGGAAAGGCATTTTAGTTGGGCATGTGACGCTTGTGACTGCCGATCGCCGATATCGCGATATCGCATCGGGTAATGACGGAAGGGTCATAAGTTATGTGGTGAGAACTTTGCGATCCTGCGATGCGAGCTAGCTTACAAGGATCTGCGGAGTGTGGAAGGAGTGAGTAAGTGAGTCAGAAAGGCGTTTGAGGCTTCGGAAGGAGTCCGATAACCTGAAAAGGGATTTCATACTCTAGAAGGAGTCCATTGTATTTGGAAGATGGTTTGAAGGGGCAGCATGAGGGTTCTTGCTAAGTTTCATGTAAACTGAGGAATTCCCGGGGTTACTTATGGTTATTTTTCAACTAGGGGGAGGGATATTTACATAGGGGATGATTTACATAATTTTAGTAGGGGGATGGGAAAATATAAGGAGCTAAATAATAATGTTAGTAGTTAATATGGAGATGGTAAGAAAGTGCTAAGTACGGGAGATCTTAGGCTGCAACGAGGGGACAGAGCCTTAGAGAGAGAGTATGGAATATCTTTGAGCAAAGCAGATCTTCGCCCAGGCTTTTGATATGAAAATGATGGAACTTAAGAGGTATCAAGCAGATCTTGACCTCTTTTGGGGAAGTTAGTTAATGTTTGGGGAAGATGGAGAAAGGGAGTTAGTTATACACTTCTCGCATAGAACCGCCTGGTGATCGTGTCCTGAGTAAAAATTCCACCTGGAAACCTGGAACTGATCAGCAATCAAGATTCAGCAACCTCAAAACTACCTACCCAGCCTACTTACCTAACATTTTTTCTTCTTTTGGTTTGGGTGCACTTAGACTTGCAAACCCATCATTTCAATTTTTCCTTTTCATGCTTTCCTATCTACAGACTACGCTTATTTCATCCGAGGGCCCAGATTAAGCTATTGGGCTCCTTTGATTCTCTACCTATCTAAGAATCTGCCAAGATTAAGCTGTTTGGACAAATTTTCATTCTCTATATTCTAAAACAGGAAATTTAAACCTAAGGAGACCAAGATTAAGCTGTTTGGACCTCCCTTTAACTGAAAATTGGCAACATCGGAATAACTTATCAAAATTTGGAAGGCAGTTAAATGAACTCTGAGTAGCCTTCTTCGCTTGAAGACTGTTTAAGCAAATATGGAGCATTGCAGCATGCAAAGTACGACATATTTGGCCTGTAAAAATGTCAATCATGAAATATGAGTAACCTACTGTAGCAGGAGCTAACAGGGGGTACGACAATGAAACCGCCAATCCCTCGGACGCTAAACCTCTGCCCGTTCCCAAGCGAGATTGACTACCCACCGTTAGATCTGTGGGGCCAACGATCAAACGGTTGGCGGCGGATGCGATGTGACAACGGTTTATGGCTACAGGGACCCGCCCGATTAAAATAATAAATTAAATAAATCGCTCGCGGTGTGGGTTTTAACTTAGGTTTAGCGGGTATAATGTATATGTGCCCGTTTATAAATGTTTTATTTGAAAAACATTATAACAAATGTATTAGCGCGGAGGAGTAATGAAAGGGTTGTGAGGGCAGAGGCCATGGGTTTTTAATTTTTTAACCAAAGTTTTTGATTAAAACCCATATTTTAGGGTGGTTGAGGGTTAATATTAGCCCCTGATGGATTAATATTCCCCAAATCATGACTATATAGCTATATTGCTAGGGGGAGGGTATTTACATAGATTTTTTGGGATTTTCACATAGATCTTTGTAGGATTAGGGAAGGGGAATGCTTAGGGAGCTAAATATTACATTAGTTGTTAATATGACATTGTGAGGTGAATGTGTAGGGGCAAATGCTAAGCTTTAAGAAGTAAAACTTAGGGATAGAAGATGAGTGGAATTGAGAGTAAAGATTTTTACACAAGAAATGTGGCTTCTTTTCCTTAAATGAACTTCACAGTTTAACCTGGTACTTTGTCATGGAATGAAGTGAAACAGGACACTTGAGCAGATCCCAAGGTCCTTGGGGAATGTTAATAAATGATGTTTGGGGAAAAGGGGGAAATTAGACATGCTTCCATTGTTATGTCCTCAAACCTCTGCCATGGTGCCAATACTCTGAATGGGATGAGTCTTGCTCTTGATAAGCCAACTGGTGATGGCCCCTTCACTTCTGCAACCTTACACTACTTACCCAATCTAGCAATCCTAACATTTTTTCTTCACTTGAAATGGGTGCACTTGAATTAGCAGACCCTGATTGTTCTCTTTTTCTTTTGACTGCCCTCCTATCTAAATCTACCCTTATTTCTTCCAAGGACCCAGATTAAGTAGTTGGGCTCCTTCATTTCTCTATCTAGCTAATCATCTGCCAAGCTTGAGCTATTTGGACAGGAACCATTCTCTATTCTGCAACAAGCAATTTAAACATGGAATGGTCCAGATTAGACTGTTGGGCCATCCATCAAGTATGATTAGCATCAATATTTGTAGACTGTGTTACTGCCACAAGATAGTAGTGGCATTTTGACTAGCCACTTTCCTGGTCTTTAGTTTGGGGTTCATTTTCACTATTCCTTTGACCATTTTATTTTCTTTCCTTTTTATTATTCTTTTAAGGCATACCCTCTTTTCATTTTTTAATTTTCCTAGTATGTACACAAAATATGGAACCTTTGCAGCCTGCAATGATGAACATATTTAGCCCTTCCACTGTCAATCATGAAAGATGAAACCTATTGGTATAGGAACCTAACAGGTCACAACCTTGGTGAGGATGCCTTCCAATCCTCTGTTGGTGACCTCTACTTGTCAATTGGCCTAAGGATGATAGGAAATTGACTTCCTATGTTTAATCCCATGATGTCTCAACAAATATTCGATTAGATGTGATGTTATTTGAGCTCCCTGATCAGTGACTAGTTCTTTAGGGTAACCAAATTTGTAAAATACATTCTCCCTTAAGAACTCAACCACTTTCTCCTCTATTGCTACCTTAATACCCTTGGTCTTGGCTCACTTTCGAAAATAATCAGTGCATACAATTATGTACATTTTATACCCTGATGGTAGATTAATGGGCCCAATAAAATCCATTCCCCAATTGTCGAATGGCTATAGAATCACCTGAGGTTGCAAGGGAATTTCATAATTGGGAGTAGGTTTTCCCATTCTCTGGAATTGATCACAGTGACTAGTATATCTTCTTTCGTCTTGGTGGAGAGTAAGGCAGTAGTAGTCAGCTTGCAATACCTTGAATGTTGTCCTCTTGCCTACAAAGTGACCTCCACAAGGCCCATCAAGACAGGATATAAGGATGTCAAATATTTCCTCCTCCTTGACACACCTCCTCAAAATTTGATATGGGCCTTGCTTGAAGATATTTCCTCCAATCCAAGTGAATGGGGTGCTCTTCCTTACAATTCTTCTCTTCTCCCTGGATGACATATTTGAAGGGAACTTTGTAGCATCTAGGTAGTTGGCTATGTCAACAAACCGTGGAGAGAGAACTGAAATAGAAAATAAATAATCATCTGGTAGCTAATCATCAACCATTCCTTCCTCTCTTGCAAGAAAATCAAGCCTAGACAAAAAATATACAACTACATTTTCTCTACCTGGCTTATCAATGATAGTTAAATCTAAAAATCATATCAGGCTTGTTCATTAAGTTTTTGATAGAAACATGGTCAGTATGCCCAAAGGTTTGATAACTAGTGATGTAGTGTCTCAATTTGTTCAAGGAATGGACAACAACGAAGAGTTTCTTTTCAATCACAGTGTCGTTTAACTCAGCCTTGGATAGATTTTCTCTAATGAAGGAAATGGCATAATGAAAATTGTCATCTCTCTAGTCTAGATATGCTCCTATAGCTTTGTCAGATGCATCAACAAGATGTGGAAAGGAAGAGCCCAATTTGAGCCTTTGAGTATGGGTGTAGTAGTCAACTTGTCCTTCAATATTTCTAGGGCCTCTTGGCAACTTTATGACCAACAAAATTCAGAGTCCTTGGCCAGTAGGCAAAACAATGGTGAGGCTAATTTTCTAAATTCTTTGATAAATCTCCTATAATATCCAACTAAACCCAAGAAACTCCTCACATTCCTCTGCTTTTGAGGAGTAGGGACCCTTTTTATGATGGAAGTTTTATTTGGGTCCACTTGTAGTCCTTCCTGGGATATTAAATGACCCAAAATAGTCCCTGCATTCATCAATAATTCACACTTCTCGGGACTAAGTGATAGGTTCATTTAAATTCACTTATCTAATACTTTCCCCAAGTTATAAAGAGCCTCCAGGAAGTTACACCCATAGGGAGTGAAATCATCCTATAGATTTCTATAGAGTCATGGACTAGCTCAACAAAGATGCTCAACATTTCCCTTTGAAAAGTGGCACGGGCATTAAATAATCCAAAAGGAAGGACCCTATAAGAAAATCTACCCCAAGGACAAGTGAAGATGGTTTTATCTTGGTCCTCTGGGTTGATCTAGATTTGATTATAACCACTAAATCCATCCAGGAAAGAGAAGAACCTCTTCCTTGCAAGACCATCCAAGACTTGATCAATGAAAGGTAGAGGGAAATGGTGTTTTTTAGTGGATTTGTTTAACTCTTTGTAATCCACATAGATCCTCCAGTTTCCATTATTCTTTAGGATCAAAACTGAAGGAGACACCCATTCACTATTTGAGATGGGGTAAATGAACCCTGCATCCAACAACTTTTGTAATTCTTCTTTGACTATGTCTTTGAGGGCTAGGTTCATTATCCTATGAGGTTGGCACACTGGTTTGTAGCCTTCATTGATGTATATGTGGTGAGTACACACGAAAGGGTGCACTCCCTTCATTTCCTTATAGCTCCAAGCAAAGTAATTCAGGTGCTCTCTCAACATGTTACATAACTTCTTTTCCTAATGTGCTAAGAGATGGGGGTTGATTTTCAATGTTTTAGATGGACCATCCTGATGTGCTAAGATATAGGGGTTGATTTTCAATGTTTTAGATGGACCAAATTCTACCATTTTGACATAAGCAGGACTTGAGTCAACTAGGCATAAATAAATCAAAGGGTTATCTTCAAATTTTTGCGCCAACTCATCAAGAGGCATGGTGTTGGAGGACTAGCTCTAGAGGATTTGATCAATGAGGTCATCTTCATCAGGTCTCCCCCCTCCTATAATAGCATCTAGGTTATAGATTGAGTAGGATGTTGCAAGGTATACTTCATCTTCCTCCTCCTCTAAGGGTAAGTCATGCTCTAGGGACGGTTGAACAGGAGGGTACAAGATCAATTGTTTGGACAAATTCCCATTCTTAATGGTCATGTTCCCATCTTTGCAACTTATGTAAGCATCAATAGTGGCTAGCCATGGCCTTCCAAGGATGAGTGGATAACCATTGAATTTGATCTTGGGCTGAAGAACTAAGAAGTCAGCACAGTATTCCAAGGAATCAATATAGATAATCACATCTTCAACAACACCCTTGGGAGCTATTGTGGATATGTCTGTAGGTTGTAATACTATTGTGGTCTTTCTTAAGGAACCTTGGAGATTTAGTTTGAGCATGATCTCCTTAGTCATCAAATTGATGGAATCGCCAAGATCAATCGAGGTGTGGGGGAAAATGATTCCATCAATGTGTACATCTACCATAGAACTTCTAGGGTCTAGATACTTTGGGAAAATCACTCTCCCTAACATTGAGTCAGATAATTGTCCAATGACATTAATGGTAGGGGTGTCTTTCTTTCTCCTCCTAGGATTTTTGAAGCACTTCTCCTTAATTAGCTTGTTGTAGATGAGGACATCCTTGATGGCTTGGAGGAATGGGATTTTAACACATAATCTTTTCAATTCTCACAGGAGTTTAGTCTCCTCTGGGGTGTGCTGACTAGGATGGACCAATATTTCAGGAAACAAAGTGGATTGGCTTTAGGAACACTCTCTTCCTTTTCCTCTTCAATCTCCTCAGGTAGAGATGGGGGTTGGTTATCTGGAAGCACTCTTCTAGACCTGAGGTTGATTTCTTAAATTTCCACAGCATATGCAGGGTAGGATTTATCTCCACTATAGACCTGTTGTGCATGTTTGTTGTTCGAGTTCAGAATTGATTGAGTAGGCATATGATGGTTTTAGGTGGAGAAGAATGAAGGATTTGTGGTTGAGATGGAGGTGGAGGCATTAAGGCTGGAGGTTGGTTGAATGGAGACCTCCAACCTTGTGATGTTTTATTCCACTGAGGATGTCGGGGAGCATATGGCTGAAATGATTGATTGGTAGGTTGTGAAGGGTATTGAGGTGCATAAGACCAAGGAGAAGGTGTGGACCATGAAGCATGAGTAGGAGAACACCAAGGGGGAAGGGATGCATTCTAATTGGGATTGTAATAGATATAGGATGACTCTTGCGTGCCCTATTCATATGGCCAAGGTCCTTGAGGCCTCCTTTGATTAATATAACAGAGTTGTTTAGCCCCAAATTTAGCCCCTTGGTATACATCCTTCAATCTAGGCAGAGAAGGGCACTTATCTGTGGAATGGATTTCCTCACAGACCGAGTATACCTTTATAGTATTTAATAAACATTCATTTCTGGGGTGCCATCTAGTGCATCTAGGGAAAAAGATAGTCAAGGCTCTCTCTGCTTCCTCCTTCTTCCTCTTGATATGCATGGTGTCCATTTGTAGAAAAAGGGTGTGCAACATTTCAATTTTAAAGTCTTCCAACACGTTTCCAATTTCTCTCTTGATAGATGTGTGGGAGGGAGAAGAACTAGCCAAATCTTGACTAGCCCTACCCTTCTTCCTAGCAGCCATAGAAAGGTTTTTGAAAATTGTCTTGATATCATCATAAGATAGCTGCTAAATGTGCCCTCTAGACAACATGTTTAGGGTTTCCAGAATGTCCTCCCTGATTCCTCTATTAAGGACTAACTTGACTGATTCAGGATCAAGGGTGCATTTGGCCCTTTTGTAACAGAGTTGTAACTTTTCCTCATAATATTCCAAGGATTCATCATGTCCCAAGATCATTCTAAAGATTTCCTCTTTGGTGTCTTTGGACCTACAATAGTCCCTCTACTCATTGTTGAAGCCTTGTTGCATTTGCACCCAGGTAGTGATGTTGTCCAAGGGTAAACCCATGAACCAGCTCAAGGCTACATCCTTAAGGGTAGATGGGAACAACTTCAGCTTCTGGTCATCATAGGTATAATCATAAGTTTTGCAGATGACAAAAAACTCAAACAAAAAGGTATTAGGGTCCTCTAAGGTTAAGCCATGGAAGTGAGGAAGGGTAGAGGGGCTTATGTTTTTCATCCTAGCATCTCCATTAGTCTCTCTAATGGGAAACTCACACTCATTTCTATTTTTATCCATGATTTAAATGTGTGGAATGGTTTCTTCTTCTACTTCTTCCCCAATAGGCTCTTTAAAGATCTTTAGTTGTTCACCTAGTGAGTCCTCTAAATCCCCTACAGTGAAAGAGGGAATATTATAGTCATCGAAGAAGAGGGAAGGTTGATTGTTTGAGGTGTGGAGGTATGTGGAAAGAATTTCCCTAAATTGTCTTTACCCCTATGAGGCATGAAATAATTTTTTTCCTTTTATGTTTCTTTCATAATCACTTGTAAAATAGAAAGGAAAGAAAAATAACATCTACCTATTGAATGAAAGTTAGGAAGAAAAGAAGAAACTACATCTACCTAGACACCTCCCCAGCAACAATGCCAGAAAGTGATGAGCCTTAGTATAGCAACAAGAATGCTACAACTCCTAGGGCTACCAACTTTACTTTATCAACTCAGGGTTTTGTACAAACTTGGAGGTGACAGTGCTCTATACACAATAGATGCATCATTCTACTCATGTCATTTCTCAACTAGGGAACTTGACCATTAGAGGAACTAGTCCTCTATTAAACTAAAGGGAGTTTGACTATTGATAGTGAATGTAGAGCTAGTTCTAGTGCGGTGAAATTAAATGCTTGTCTATTTAGGAAATGAAAGCTGCCAAATGGTAAATGCTATGAAATGCCATAAATCATCTAGCTATGAAATGACACAAATCACTTGTAGAAATGAAACTATGCTAATATTGCAATTGATCATCTAGCTGTCAAGACTTCCTGAAAATAGAAATTTACTCTATCATCTAAGAATTCAAATATGCATGCATTAACTATCTCATTCACATTTGCAGAAAAAGTCTTAATTTCTAACTTCAAAAATATAAAAGCTATTGTTATCTGATCTTCCAGGAGGGAAAGGAATAGGAAGGCTGGTCTAGGTGGCACTTCTGGTCATGGAGTCCAAGCTGAGGGGCTAACCGACTCCTATACTAGGCTATCTTATCATTTTGGGTCAAAACATGGTCAAAATAGGATGTTAGAGATCTATTATAGGAAACTGCTATAGGATGTCCTGAACAGCTACAAGAAGTTAGCTTAAAGGTTTTGGAGGGTAAGAATAGTTAGATGATGTGTTAGAGGGGTGCATGACAGTTGTAGGAGGTGTATGGAAGGTGAACATCACCCAAGGCCATTCCTAGCACCCCAAGGAGGTCGGATTTTCCTATGGTAGCTTGCTCACAGTGGATGGAAAAAGAGGTTCGGATTATGGGCTGGTATTCCTCAACAGAAGTGGAGAAGACCTAGGTGAAGCTGGTTAGAGGAGTCCCTTCCTAAAAATCAACAATCTTTGCAATGAAACCTATTTCTATTTTCATTTATAAATCACTACAAGTCCACAGGGAAAAATTGAGTTGAATTTGAGGAAGTTGATCTATCTATTGTTAAGGAGTAGATCTATGACATGGGATGCCTTTTAAGATACAACAATCTTAAGAATGCAACTTAATCTATGCAATAAAAAAAAGATAGCTATGTTTTTGGGGTTGTGAGAGTGGGGTCCTCTAATCATGATCCCATGAGGGAGATGAGGTAGGGGCCATTGTCACAAGCTTTTTTGGTATAATTTCCTTCACTAAACCTCAACACTAATCTACCTCTTTAAACTAATGGAAGTAAGGTTAAGAAACAATTTAAGTAACTTGCTAAACTAATAGAAATGCATAAATAAAATTCAACAACTAACTATGATTATAAGTTAAGAATACAACTACAATAGAGGAACTTTTGCTGCTAGGGTTGGGCCCAAACCCAAGAGCTTCAGCCCTATGAGTCAACTCAATGCTGGATGAAAACATAATTTCTCATTATCATAAAAATGTCAAATATGTCAGAACAATAAAAGTCAAATTTTTTTTGCTCAAATGGCCTCTTGGCTACAACAAAAAATTGAATCCTAATAAGTCCCTTGGCTCTCTTATATATACAAAACTAGAGCTACCAACAACTTCCTAGAAGATAAGGATACTTTGCTCCCTCACTCAAGAATAACTCTTCCTTGACTATCACTAGCTTGGCTGCAAATGAACTCAGCTTGCTTAGCTGTCAGAGACATCGAGCTATTGAGATAGAGTGGAGGAATCTTTGGCTAATTTGAGGAGTTAAGGAGGGAGACGAACTCCTAAAATATCTCTTGCTTTCCTACTCTGAATTCCTACACTTAAGGTGACACAAAACTGCTCTAGTTCCTGCATTTAACACACATTAAGCCACATGTAACTCACCTTTACTCTTCTCACTAAAAAATAAAAATAAAAATATGTAAATAAATGTGAGAAAGGTCAATTGAATAAGTTGGAGAGTGGCATTGTGACCCATATAGTTTACCTATTGATGAGCCACATCATCACCCCCCTACTGAAACTATTGCTCATACTCTGAGCAACCTAGTTATCTATATCCATATCTTTCATAGCCCTAGTGGCCTCTCCGATGTCCCAGGCTATTGTGGATGGTGTCTCTTCTTGAGGATGGAACCCTGCATTTTTCTCTATCTCTTCCCATTACTTTCATTCCTCTTCTTCCTTCCTACCTTCCAACAAACCCAACAAGAAAGGTGGACTGAGATTTAGTTCAATCTAATTGATCTTCAATCTGTTCATGGCCTTCTTATACAAGGGTGTCCTTTCCAATGCATTTCTCAATCTCTCAAAAGAGTGGTACTCCCTGATATGGAGACTGTGTGGCAGGTTATTTCATCTCCTTTGGCATGTTTTTTGATTCTCAATCCCCAACAATCTTAAAGTGTTCTCAAAATGGGAGATGGCCTGTTCTTGGGTAGCCAAGAATCTTGGTGCAAGTTGAGCATCTTTGGAAATGATGTTGTGGTTACTAATAACATCCATGACTAATGAGCCCCAGAAATGGGTAACTATATGGGCTCATTATGCCTATTATTCTCATTTAATCTACCATTCTCAATAGTTTTGTGCATGTTTTTGAATATATTTATGTCAAAAGAGTGAATGGGGATACTCACTTTGCCACATAGTGTAATGAGTGTTTATTGCAGATTTTTGGACATTTTTGGATAAGGACCAGGCATTTATGACCAATTTGGCAGCCAAACTCGAGGAAATAAGGCTGAGGACTTATAGGAGGGGTTTATCCTGCATTAATGACCCCTTCCTCGAGTTCTCCACCAAGCAGATCAGAGTACAAAGGCCGACAATGATGATCTAAAGGGGCAGCTGAGCAAGTCTAGTAGAGTTGTTGTTATCTTCAGTTTAGGCAGCCAAGTTCCTTAAGTTTAGGAGGACTATTGGGAGTCCCTACTTGTATAAATAAGAAGCCTTCAAGCCTCAGTAGGTTAGCCATTTAATAGTCTATTTTCGTACTTTTGTGCAGTCTTGTACTCAGCTCATTTTTGAGCTTTTTTTGCAGACAGTTTTGTGATGTAACTATTATTTTTTGATCAATGAAGATGAATCCAGCTTTGAACCAACACTGGTCTTTTCTAGAGGGCTGAAGATCTTGGGTTAGGGCCCAACCCAAGCTATCCAACACCTCCTTTGTGTATTTATATGTTTTTTTCTTGCATTCATAAGGTGATTTATGTTGTTTAGGTTAAATCTTGCTTTGGTAAAATAGGTTGGTTTTGATGGTTAAATTAGTTTTTCTTGTTTCAAGTTGCTTAAGTAGTTAGCTGTAGTAATAGAGAAAGATCCAAAAAGGCTACTAGCATCTCTTGATCCCCTTTCTCCCTCCTTGGGACCATGATTTAAGGTCAAGGCACTACTGGTACCACCAAAACACACAGTTTTTGCCTTTCATGCAATTGCTAGTGTGATATTTCGAGTTGGAGAAGTTGATATTATTTTGGATTCACATGATTAGATCATTTCATGCTCATTTACCATGGTTTTCTCACATAGTTTTCTGTTCATAGAGTTCTATTCAACACTTCTCTAGTTTTAGGTCAGATTTTAGGTCAAAATATACAAACTCTGTTTTTTTAGTTTTTGCTTAGGTCAGCTTTGAGAAGTAAGTGTGCAACTCACTTGTAGAACACTCCAGCTTATCATTCCTCCACAGCACAACCTATTCTATTTCATATCTCAAGATTTCCCCACTCATTCACCTCATGTCGCCAATTTGCCTTAATTTCTATATTTTTGTACAAAGTTGCTTTCTTCCCGTTTGAACAAATCCAACCCTCTCTTTCGTTCCTGATCTTCATTGACAGAGTCCTAGACCCTCCAACACCTTCATTCAGCCTTCATTTCCATTTTCCCACCAGTTTTCTGCCTTCAAACCTCCAAAAACCACTTCCGACCTCCTCCTGTAGATCCTTCTATAGAACCTCATGTAGATCCCCTGCAGCCTCCTGTAGATCCACTGCAACCTCCAGTAGAAGTTCATGCGAGCGATTTTTCGAAGTATGATCACAATGGAAGTCTCCAAAAGGGTATGTGTGACTTGTTAGGACCCCTTGACACCTTCCTCACCATCTGCAAAAGCCAAATCCATCTTCCTTTGCCACTAAACCTCTGCACAATCATAATCAGTCAGGCCATAAGCATAATAATTCCACATAAAAATACTCAAAAGTACAAAAATATGATTTCTTCTCATTTCTCCTTAGAAGTAGCTTGAGTAAATACAATTTACGTTTTCTATATTTGATGGCACCCATTTTAGTAGTTTCCATCTCTTTTCTTGCAAAATTAGGGTTTGTTAGGGTTTGCATGTACTTTCAGTTTTCATTCTCTTTCTTCAAGTAAAATAGCCTCTATAGAGTTAGCTTTCTTCCATCACAGTAAAAGCTTTTTCTAAGAAATCATAGAAGTTGGCTTAAGCTCCTAGCAAACTTGCGCCAGCTGATCAAGTGACAACCTATAGTAAGGGCTAGTACTTGTGCATACAGCACCGTCACTTCCAAGTTTGTTATGAACTACCGGGTTGATAAAAGTAAAGAAGGAAGCCCTAGGAGTTGTAACATTATTGCTGTAATACTAGAGCTCACCACTCTTTTTGGCACTATTGCTGGGGAAGAATCAGAGTATTTTGTGATTACTGCTTTTCTTCTATTTTGTACTGCAACATTCTACTAAGTAGTTTATTTCAACATAAGTATATTAGTTGTTTCATTTTCAATTCTACAATTTCAATTTTGTAAAAGTAGATTAGGCATTTCCTACTTTCCTTTCAATTCTACAATTTCATTTCAGCAAGCGTAGATTAGACATTTCCTGCTTTCATTTCAATTCTGCAATTTCATTTCAGCAAGCGTAGACTAGACATTTCCTTCTTTCATTTCAATTCTGCAATTTTCATTTCAACAAGTGTAGATTAGACATTTCCTGCTATCATTTCAATTCTGCAATTTTCATTTCAGCAAGGTTTATTTTAGTTAGTTGCAATTTATTGTTCAATCCATTTTAGTTTTTGAATGTACAAGCAGAAAAAGAAATACAAAAATCCCCCAAAAAAAGAGATTTCCTTTCATGCCTCGTAGGAACAGAGACAATTTAGGAACATTCCTACCCAACACCCTGAGCACATCACTGAGTCACCCTTCTCTCCGCTTTGGTGGCAGTGATCCAAAAGATCCTATAGGTGAAACTCCAGAGATATATGAAGCTCCAATAATAGAAGAAGAGCAAGAAATCATTCCTCCTGAGACCATGGCTAAAAACAGAAATATTAGAGGGAATGGGGAAAGAATCGAAGGTGCCTTTCCTATCTGGGAGACCAATGGGGACACAAAAATGAAAAACATAAGTCCTTTAACCTTACCTCACTTCCATGGACTGACTACCGAAGATCCTGATACATTCTTGTTTGAATTTGTTGTTCTTTGTCAAACCTATGACTATGTAGAAGATGAGCAAAAGTTGAAAGTTTTTCCTTCTACCCTCAAGGATGCAGCCTTGCGCTGGTTCATGAGGTTACCTAGAAATAGTATCACAACTTGGGCTCAGATGCAGCAATCCTTTAACAACAAATACCGAGACTATTGCAGGTCAAAGGAAACCAAGGAAGAAATCTTCCGAATGACCATGGGTAGTGTTGAATCTTTGGAAGACTATGAAGAGAGGTTTCAACTCAGTTATAAAAGGGCCAGGTGCACACTTGACCCTAAATCCCTGAGGTTGGTTCTACTCAGAGGAGTCCCTGAAGACCTTCTAGATACCCTCCATTTTCTGGCTGGGGTAGACATCTACCAACTACCTTATGATGACATAAAGACTGTGTTTAGAAACCATTCCAGGTCAGCTAGGAAGAGAGGTAGGGGAAGTCAACCATTAGCCCGTACATCCTCATCCAGCTCATCCCTTAAAAATTAACTTGAGAATCGACTAGAAGATTTCAAGAGTGAGGTGAGGTAGACTATTGCCATGCAAATGGATACCTTGTATATCAAAAGAAAACAAGAGGAAGCTGAGAGAGCTTTGGCCATCTTTTGTCCCAAGTGCATGAGAAAGCATCCTAGGAATGAATATCAACTGCACTCTATAGAAGTGTGTGTAGTCTATGAACAAGACCATCCTATGAAATAGTGCCCTTCCTTGCCCGGAATCAAAGCTGCATATCAGGGGGCTAAAGGAGCCACTGAACCACTCTATTTCATGAACCAAAGGAGGCCACATGGACCCAGACCTTACCAGTAGGGAATGTAGGACCCCAATCAAGCCACTTCCATGCCTTCTTGGGGTCCCCTTGCTCATCCTTCCTGGTCCACACCCCCCCCCTTGGTCATATCCTCCTCAATACCAGGCTCTGCCAATTTCTCACTCGTTTCACTCTTATGCTCAGCCACAACCTCAATGTAATGCACCTCATCAGGGGTGGATGCCCCAGTATAACTCTCCTCCGGCTCTTTTGCCTGCACCACCTGCTCAACCACAACCATTACCTCCTGCTCCTCCAAGACAACCCTAAATACCTGCTCAACCAAACCCGAACCCCAACTATTGACAAGCCCAACAGGTATATAGTGGGGAAACATCATACCCAACCTATGTTGTGGAGATTCAGGAGATTAACCTATGATCCAGGAAGGTTCTCCCAGATAGCCAACCTCCTCCTCCCAAGGAGGCTGAGGAAAAAAAACAGGAAAGTGAACCCAACGTCATTCTACCCTTTCCTAAGAGACTAACTGGAACCGCACAACTGAGCCTAGAAGAAACTAAGCTTTTGGGAGAACTTAAACAATTATGTGTAAAAATACCACTTCTCCAAGCCATAAAGGATGTTCCTATATAGTACAAGATGATCAAGGAGAAGTGCTTCAGACACCTAGGCAGGCGAAAGAGAGATGCCTCAACTATCAATGTCATAAGACAACTGTCCGACCTCATGTTGGGGCAAGTCCGAAATATCTTGACCCTGGGAGTCCTGTAGTCGATGTCCACATCAATGGCCCCATAATCCCCCATACCATGATTGATATAGGGGCTATCATTAATTTGATGACCAGGGACACTATGCTCAAACTCAACCTTCAGGGTTCCCTAAGAAAGACCTCAACAGTACTGTAGTTGGCAGACCGCTCCACCATGACACTAGAGGGTATTATGGAAGATGTCATGGTCTCTATTGATTCCTGGGAGTACCCTACTGGTTTCTTGGTTCTCCAACCAAAAGAAAAGCTCACTGGATACCCTCTCATCCTGGAAGACTTTGGTTGGCTACCATAGATGCCTACATCAGTTGTCGAGCTGGGAACATGACAATCAAGAATGGGTATATGTCCAAATAGCTAGTCCTCTATCCTCCTGCCCAACCTCTACTAGAACATGATTTACCTCTCTGGTTGGAGGAGTAAGATGAGGATGAAGTCTATTTCACACCATTGTGTATAGTAGAAGCTACCATGGGGGGTCCACAAACCGAGGATGATCTTATTGAGAACTTGATTCAAAATCCACCCCCCAGTGTGTTCCCCTTAGAAGAGCTGGTGAAAGAAACCCAAGCTAATCCTTTAGTTGATCTCTGTGTGGTTGATCTGACCTCCCTTCAGGTTAAGAATGTGGAATTTGGCCCAGAAAAAACCTTGAAGATCAACTCATCCCTATCCACCTCTCAGGAGAAAGAACTATGTAGCTTATTGAAGAATCATTTGGATTCTTTTGCTTGGAGTTATAAGAAGATGAAGGGAGTCCACCTTTCAGTCTGTACTCATCAATTTACATTAAAGAAGATTGTAAACCAGTTAGGCATCCTCAAAGGAGGATGAATCCAGCCCTTAAGGAAATTGTCAAAGAAGAACTGCAAAAGTTGTTGGATGCAGGATTCATCTACCCCATCTCTGACAGCAAATGGGTTTCTCCTTTGGTGCTAGTGCCAAAGAAAAATGGGAAGTGGAGAATCTGTGTAGATTATCAGGAACTGAACAAGGCCACCAAGAAGGACCATTTCCCTTTGCCTTTCATAGATCAAGTGTTAGATGGCCTGGAAGGGAAGAAGTTCTTCTCCTTCCTAGATGGGTTCAGCAGGTACAATCAGATCCAAATCAGCCCAGAAGACCAAGATAAGGCCACTTTCACTTGTCCATGGGGTACCTTTGCATACCAGGTCCTTCCTTTTGGGTTGTGCAATGCTCCCACCACTTTCCAGAGAGTACTACTGAGCATATTTGCTAAAATGGTTCATGATTCAGTGGAGATCTATATGGATGACTTTACACCTTACGGTTCTAACTTCCATGAAGCTTTGACTAACTTGAGAAAATTTTTAGCCAAGTGTACTGAAATGAACTTGTCCCTCAGTCCTGAAAAATGCGAATTCCTGATGACTGAAGGGACCATGCTAGGTCATACAATTTCTGAACAAGGATTACCGGTGGATCCCAACAATATTGCTATCATCCAAAGGGTCCCACCTCCTCAAAAGGTAAGAGATGTTTGGAGTTTTCTAGGCTTAGCAGGGTATTATAGAAGATTCATTAAGGATTTTAGTAAGCTAGCCTCTCCATTGACTGGTATTTTGGGAAAAGATGCTGAGTTTATATGGACTGACAACTATGAAGAGGCTTTGGATGCCTTGAAAGCTAAGCTGGTAACTGCCCCAATCTTGAGAGGTCCAAACTAGGCCCTACCTTTCCACATTCACATAGATGCCTCAAACAAAGCGATAGGAGTAGCCTTAGGGTAAGTTGAAGAAAAGTTGCCTTATGCCATATATTTTGTCAGTAAAAATCTGTCCAAGGTAGAATTAAACTACATTGTAACCGAAAAGGAGCTCCTAGTTGTAGTCCATTCCCTAAACAAGTTCAGACACTACATCACTGGCTATCAAACATTCGTACACACTGATCATGCTGCAATCAGATATTTAATGAATAAACCAGATGTAAATGCTCGTATCATTAGATGGTTACTTTTATTGCAGCAATTTGATTTGACTATTGTTGATAAGCCAGGTAAGGAAAATGGTGTTGCTGATTTTCTGTCCAGACTAGATCTACCAGCAGGTGAAGAAGGAATGGTGGATGATCAAATGCCATATGAACACTTATTTGCTATTTTAGTACTCTCTCTATGGTTTGCTGATATAGCAAATTACTTGGTTTCAGAATAGTTTCTGCCACACCTGTCCTCAAAAGAGAAGAGCAGGATCGTGAGGAAAAGTGCCCCATTCACTTGGAGTAGCGGCAATATTTTTAAACTTGGCCTAGATCAAATTTTGAGGTGATGTGTCAGGGATAAGGAAGTCTTTGACATCCTCCTAACCTGTCATGATGGGCCTTGTGGGGGCCACTTTGCAACAAAGATGACTGCCTTCAAAATTTTGGAGGCAGGTTACTATTGGCCCACTCTTCATCAAGATGTTAGGAGATACATCAGCCAATGTGACTGATGTCAAAGGATGGGGAAACCGACTCCAAGGGATGAGATGCCCTTGCAACCTCAAGTGACTTTTGAGCCATTTGAGAGGTGGGGCATGGACTTTATGGGTCCTATTAACCCTCATTCAAGACAGAAGTTTTACATCATTGTGTGTACTGATTATCTAACAAAATGGGTAGAAACAAAGGCGATCAAAGTAGCAATAGAAGAAAATGTAGCTGAGTTTTTGAGGGAAAATAATTTCTACAAGTTTGGCTACCCAAGAGAGTTAGTCACAGATCAAGGGAGTCAATTTACCTCCAATTTGGTTGAAGACTTGCTCACACACCACAAGATTAAGCACAGAACTTCCACCCCTTATCATCCACAAGCAAATGGACAGGTGGAAGTCACCAACAGAGCTTTGGAAGGGATTTTAACTAAGGTAGTGAGTAGCAGTAGAAAAGATTGGGCAGATTGATTGGTTGAGGCCACCTGGGCCTATAATGCCACTTGGAAAACCACCACAGGGTTTACACCCTATGAGCTAGTGTATGGGAAGAAGGCTCTATTGTTAATAGAATTTGACTATAACACATTAAGGATGGCAGCTCAGCTGGACCTAAATCTCAACCATGCACAAAAGGAAAGATTGCTTCAGCTAATTGGACTGGATGAACAGAGAATGCAGGCCCTATTCCACTGATAGGAAGTCCAACTTCAAAGAAAAATATGGCATGACAGATGCCTCAAAGAAAAAAAATTCCAACAAGGAGATTGGGTGTTGCTGTATGATTCAAGATATAAATGTTTCAAGGGAAAATTGAGGACAAGATGGGTGGGACCATATATAGTAGAAAAATGTAATGAAAATGGTGTAGTCCTTATCCATACCATAGATGAAGAAGCCATCCCCATGCTTGTCAATGGGCATAGATTGAAGATCTACAAGAAGCCCCTTTCCAAGCAAGAGTTCATTCAGAATCTGGGAAAAACAGTTTTGGTAGTCGAGCAGGTCCCTATCTCCACTCCATCCACACCCTGAGAAAAAAAAAAAAAAAAGGACTAAAAGATCCCTAGGCAAAAACCTCTTAGAGGTGCCCAGGGCAGGCAGTGAGGGTGAAAACCTCCTGGAGGCACCCCAGCTGTCTCAAAAAAAAAAGAAGAGAAAAAGAACAAAGCCTAACTTCTTTTGAATAAATTGTAGGCTGCAGGAGGGTCACACAAGAGAAAAAAGACATGGCCATGCTGCATACACCCTTCATAGTCCATCCCTCCATCACTGTTATCCTTTTCCAGGACTCAGTATCATTTGTTTTGAAAATTCCATGTCCTAAAGGAAACTCTGTGTATTCTACAGGAGGATCCTGTAGAAACTACAGAAAGGCCACAATCAAGTTTAGAAAAAACCCGAGGGCTAGAAGTTTGTCCAGAAGGCCTGTGGACCTCCCTACTATTAGCTCCCTGCTGCAGCAGGGTATTCATTTTTCATGATTGGCATTTCACAGGCCAAATATGTCGTACTTTGCTTGCTGCAATGCTCCATATTTGCTCAAACAGTCTCCACATGAAAAAGGCTACTTCAAGTTCATTTAATTGCCTTCAAATTTTGTAAAAGTTATCCCGGTATCGCTATTTTTAGTTAAATGGAGGTCCAAACAGTTTAATCTTGGTCTCGCTAGGTTTAAATTTCCTGTTTTAGAATATAGAGATTGTAAATCTGTCCAAACAGTTTAATCTTGGAAGATTCTTAGATAGGTAGAGAAGCAGAGGAGCCCAACAGCTTAATCTGGGCTTCAGAAGAAATAAGGGTAGTATGTAGATAGGAAAAGCATCAAAAGAAAAATGAACGATGGGTTTGCAAGTCTAAGTGCACCCCCAAACAAAAGAAGAAAAAATGCTAGGCAAGTAGGCTGGGTAGGTAGTTCTGAGGTTGTTGAATTGCTGACCAGTTCCAGGTTTTCAGGTATCATATCATGCAGAACATAATCAGCAAGGATTTGTAAGCAAAAAAGTTCAAAAGAGGTATAACTGACTCCCCTTCTCTGTTTTCCCCAATCATTAACTAACTTCCCCGAAAGAGGTCAAGATCTGCTTGACACCTCTTAAGTTCCATCATCTTCATAACACTGGCTTGAGTAAAGATCTGCTTTACTCAAAGGTGTTCCATATTTTCTCTTAAGTATGGTCCTACCCCCTTGTAACAGCCTAAGCTCTCCTGAACTTAGCGCTTTCTTACCATCTCCATCTTAACCACTAACATTATTATTTAGCTCCC